>JAVXUP010004025.1:0-44567 GCA_033070095.1 Escallonia herrerae | reverse complement strand
TGATCTTCTGAGGTAGAATGAAAATTGAGCACCAATACACCTGCGTACTCATTAGAACAAAAGTAGCTAGTTGGATCTTTCCAGTGTAAGATAAGCATTTGTAGTCCATCTGTTGATTTTCTTTTTTAACTTGTCAAGAAGAACTTGGCAATCCTTTATATGCACTTTGGTGCAGATAAGGGGCACCCTTAAGTAGGTTACAGGGAGCTGAGCAAATATATGCCAATGAGTTGAGATAATACTTCAGTTTCCTCTTTTGTCACCCCAGCCACAAACAGAAAGCTTTTAGGCAAGTTAGGAAATAATCCTGATAGTTTACCAAACTCGTCTAGGTCCAGTTTGATATGAACAAGGGGCCTTGGTCAGCAGTAGCCGTAATGAATAAATTATCAGCAAAGCTTAAGTGGTTAATCTGCAATTCTTGGCACTTAGAATGATACTTGAATCCAGGTCTTGCTGAATAGTCACTAAGCAATCCAGAAAAAGGACTTCATTACCGGCACGAATATGTAAGGTAAGATAGGGTCACATTGTCCAACCCCTCAGAGCTAGCAAAGTATCCTTCCATTGCTCCATCCAAGTTGATTAAAAATTTTGCCGTACTTACACATTTCATTATCTATTGAATATAAGTTTTAGGGAACTCAAACACCTCCGTAGCACATTGCAAGAAATCCCATCCAACTTAGTCATAAGCCTTTGGAATATCTACCTTCAATACAAATCTAGGTTTACCCCCTTGCTATGGTAGTTTTTGTCTATTTCTTGCATCAACAAGATGTTATCAGCAATGTGCCTTTTGCTAACAAAGGCTGATTGTCTAATGCTTATAATCTTAAGCAATACCTCTTTGATCCTATTGCATAAGATTTTAGATTACTTTATAGACCATATTACAACAAGTAACTGGTCTAAAGTCCTTTGGGGCAAGGAACTTGAGGTACAAGGTTAGACCAGTATTGTTATATAGGTGTATACCAGTACCTTAACAGAAAAATTCTTTGACTAAACTCTCTACGTCTGTTCCAACCACAAATAAGTTTTCTTCGATAAAACTCAGCAGTATATCCATCTGGCCCTGGTGCTTTGTTTGCTTTTAGAGAAAACACTGCCTCTTTTACATTTTGACAAGTGACCGGGGCTGATAACATAGTCTGATCAGAGGTAGATAGCTTCTGCTTGATAACAGTTCTAAGCCTCTCTTTAGTGTACTCTTGTCTCAAGACAGGCTTTCCAAGAATTGGGATAAATGACTTATGGCCTCTTGATGTACTGCTTCTGCACCAACTACTTGCTCCCCATTTTCAGTAAATATTGCCAAGATTTGATTATAGGCTCTGTGCACCTTCGTTTATCTGGGTGAGCATGCTCATCCATATATATATATATATATATATGGGTGAGCATGGTTCGGTTTGGTTCGCTTTAGGGGTCAAACCGTAAACCGAACCAATGGACCTCGGTTCACAAATTCTCAAACCAAACCGAACCAAGACACCTTGGTTTGAACGGTTCAATCGGTTTAAATTAAACGGTTCAGATCGGTTTGAGGTAGTTTAAACATTACGTAGCGTTCAAAGAAAATAATAGTGTAATAATAAAAAGTGACATCATAGTTGCATTACATGAAAAATTGAAAGAGTCTTGCATTATATGAGACAAATCATTTGAAACAATAAGAGCACAACATCATCAGCCCTTGTAAAATGGCCAATCCAGCAAGAACTTCAGCACATTAAGCCAAGATCCCATTTTTCACCATATGGTTTAATCTGCAAAATAGGTGGAAATTAAATAAGCACAATATGATCAGTCCTTAAAGGTGTTACACACTGAACATAACATACTTGGACACTGAACATAACATACCAGCCCATTGCCATCCCTAGTTTCGCTAAAGGCTACTGCTAATTAGGCAAAAGAAATTACAGAAGTTTGTGACATAACATACTTGGACACTGATCAGGTCTACAATTGCACATATTCCATTGGACTCCCATAGTTTTAATAAAGCCATCAGTGGGTACTTTGGACATCACTTGCCTTTTTTCATCAGCAACTTAAGTAATTTAGTACACTTTCATGGAAAAATTGTATAATTACGTACTGCAGGTATTACAAATGCATGCTGTCTACAATTACAGGTCTACAATTATGTAGTGCAGGTCTACAATTACACATGCATGCTGTCCTTAGCTTGGCTGGGCATGCAGCAGCATACTCTAAGGCTTATAAGCCAACGACAACTGTTCCCTGGAAAGGGCTTTTCACTAATGTACTTCAAACATGTCAAGGAGTTTTGTGGAAATAGTTGAGAAAGATGAACAAACATGGACAACAAATAAAAAGGTTGACAAAAACAGGCTCTCCTTTAACAGAACAATCAATCATTCATGGAATGGCACACAACAACTCCAACCAACACATCTTTTAGAATGCTATTCTAAAACAGGTTTTATAAACTAATAAGCTACCCAAAAGTGACTTACCATGATCAATAATATTTGGCGCATGCGAAGTAGACCCTTGTGCATTTTCTGAAAAAAAGAGAAATGGGAGAATGCCAATGATTTAGAACACATTTTAGCTCATACAAGGAACATAAAAACTAGAATGAAAATTAGAACTCACCTGCTCAAATTTCAGAAGCCGAAGAGAGTGCAATTGGATACAAGAAATTGAAGAATCGCGATCTGGGTAGTGACCTTGATCTGGAATTTTGGGAATGAAATTGGAATCTGGGCAGTGACCTTAAGGCTTGATCTTCCCAAATATTGGCCAAGGCTGATGCAATAGATAGATATAGAGATCGCGACCTAAGAAGAAACCCGTGGGAGATCTGCAGTGGTCTTAATCTTCCCAAATATTACCGATTGGGGTTCATCCGTGGGCTACCAATCTACGATGTTGAGGATGCGTTGTTTCTGAAGAAGAAGAGTGGAAGAGTAGCAAGGATTTGGAACTTTTGGAAATGATAGAATTGCGGCTGAAGTCTCTGAAGTCTGAAGAATGAAAATAACAAGGGTGATGAATTTTAGGGTAAGCGTAACTAAGCAGGTTATACTCAGCTAACTAGGCAGGTATATATATATATATATATATATATATATATATATATATATATATATATATATATATATATATGTATATATGTATATATATATGTATATATGTATATATATATATATATGTATATATATATATATATATAATTTGTATATACCCTCGGTTCAGTGACGGTTTGGAAATCTTAAACTGTGAACCGAACCGAACCGACCTCGGTTTGGAAAATCTCAATCCAAACCTTTTAATCTCATCAACGGTTCGAATTCGATCGGTTCGGTTCCATTGGTTTGAGCGGTTCGAATCGGTTTCATCGGTTCACTACTCACCCATATATATATATATATATATATATATATATATATATATATATGTAGATACTGTATAAACCTTAGCGTAGGTGCCCAACTTCAGTTGCACCGTTCATCCTTCTGTTCTCCTCTCTGGAGCTGTATCACACACACACACAGAAACACCAAATGCACGCACCACTACACACATACGCACACACACCCAAACGCAAACAGAAAATTGCGGCGGCTCTGGTTCTCTCCCTCTCCCTCTGATTTTCAATTGCTTGGGCCTTCCCAAAATAAGGTTTCTGTAATTCAATTTTTCAGTTTTTAATCGTATAATCTTTCTCTGACCTTTATCAATTGATTGCAGTGTGGAACGCTAGCAATATTTCTTTATCATCTCTGCTGATTTGTGCTTCGGAGGTAAGTTTTGTTATACTTTATCTCTAGTTTATTACAACTTTGCACTTGTATGATCCTCTTCATTTAAAGTATTTGGAGAAAAATTGTCAATCTGATCAAGCAATGTGTTAAGTTTTAATATGTTGAGTTATGCTTTTATTGTACTCATTAAGAAACAAGTTGTGAAGAGTTAATATGTGATTAGAGATGAGGAGTTATGCCTTTTTTGATTGGCTACAACAACTTATAATACAAAGTAGTTGGTTTTGGAAACAAGTGACTACACAATTGCCTTTGGCATGCCATTTGTTAACCTGTTTGTTGTTTCATAGCATCTGATTTTCCATTTGCTTTTCGCTTCTGAAGATGATTTCAACTTTGATTAAGTATTTTATTTTCTTAAGCAAAGGAAACGTGTTATCTGATTATGATTTTGATTTCTTTGAGTTGATTTTACTTGATCATGATGATTTCGATATTTTTACCTCACTATAGTCAGTCTTTTCATACTGAGTCTATTGAGTGATTATCTGGTGTTGGTATGATACAGTATTTAGGCAAATATAATGGCTTAGCTTGCGTAGGCTTTTAAATCAAATCCATGTGTAACGATGTATCCAAACCTGGGTACTATTTATGCTATAGGCACCCAATTGGTGATGCTGATGCTAAAAGTATATCTTTTTCGAATACTTTTGAGTCATTAAGTCAGCTGTAGCACCCGATCCCGGTTCTTTTTCTCTTCGCTTTTTTTGGAATTTGGTACTACAAAGGGTGTAAATCTATTTTTCATGTTCTTTTAGGGGGAATCAATACTAATGCAGCATAGAGATATGATATACAAGTGTATTTTTCTATGAACCTTATAATGTATTCTTTTTCGAACTTACATTATTCGTTCCAATCAGTAGCTGGTTTGAGGGAATTTTTGTATAAAAGCAAGTGAATAAATTGCTATATTCATATCACGCCATTAAGCAATTGCATCCTTCTCCTTTTATTTTTTGGCTCAGTTGCTGATGAGATATGTGTGGCATGAACATGCTAATAAGTTGTTCCCCCCTGTAAAGGAGAACGCTCACTTGATCCCCTCCTTAGGATGCCTGATTTCTGTGTTCCAAATAGATTAACAGAAACAAGGAAAGAAAGAAGAAGCTTTTTAAATAAGATGACATTGCTGCTTAGAACTTGGTCGCGGTTCTTTTTCTTTTCCTTTTGATTTTCCTATAGATGTGTCAGCATTTCTACAATTCTACTCTTTCCATTTATTCCTTTTTCATGGTTACTCACAACATATAGGTTGTTGCGATGTCACATTTTGCATCACATTTAGCAATAAGCCAGCTGTGACTTCAAGAAATGGTCCGGATTCCATAAAAAAAATAAGAGGCGTGATGGCTCGAACACAATCCTTAGCTCGTGTGTCCATAGCTAATGCTAGTTATTTTCATTAAAGTGGAAAAACATATACTTATATACACTTTACATGTACGCTTAATATTTAAATTTCAACAACTGCAATGCGAGCTTAGAAACATGTGTTGAAATGATATGACCATTCAAGAGGCGCTTCCGTAGTGATGTATTTTTTAAGATTGAAGCTTTGGCACTCACACATCAGCACATACAGCCTCCTGTGCAGCAATCTTGTCACTTAAGAGTAACTCACGAGTTAAGCCCTTGATCGAATGAGTAAGCTCTAAGAGAGTATCTAATAGGCAATATAAAAAGAAACAAGCAGTGAATATCCATTTGGCTTCAAGTTGTACTAGTTTAGAGCCAAAACCCTCTCTTCTTATACCGGGTTTGCTTCCTTTTTTGTTACTTTGTTGATTGCATGTCTTTGTAATCTGATGTGCATGCTTGCTTGAATGGCTTACCTGACCACATTGACTAGTTTTCTTTTGTCTTGTCCACAAAATCAGTTGCATGCTTTTCCTATTATAGTTCTTCAGCTATGTTGCTTTCGGTTTGGCATCTATTGTGGCTCGTTGTATTTGGATAGTTACGTCAGTGGACTATAAGTAGACTACATGTGACCATGTAATCACGTGGTAAGTCTTTTTAATTCTCCAAGTGGTTGAAGGTGAGACTGCAGAAGTGCTTCTACTCCCCCCCAACGAGGTTCAGTAATATCTTTAGAATTGTTTTGAGTGCTCATATACTAAAACAATCTAGGATTGCTTAGCTAAGACACCGCTGGCAGATTGTCTTAGGGCAGGGTTGGTTATTGGACTGCCCAATCTATCCGGTTAGTACTTGCTAAAAGTGTTGATCTATTATGAAAGAAGCTATCTAATCTTGTTCATAGGGGTATAAACGGAGGATAGAGTTCTTACACACCTGTGATTGCATTTGACAAGCATTTTGGCTTGAAATGAATTGCAATGTGCAATGGGAGATGCAATAAGACAGGCAAGATGAAGACGGCTTGACTAATTTGGGATTGTAGCTTTCTTGAATTTCCATGTAATAAAAAACCTTGTTAATGCAATTGTGACTCAGAAGTTCTTGTCTTAGTGGCGTCATGAAGCATTAAAGTCCCTGATCTGTTGTGCCTTAACTTTTTTTTATCCCCGGTTTAGGAAATAAACCTGACTCAGATGTAGATGCATATTGGTTGTCACGAGGCTTTGTTTCAGAAATATAGTTGAGAAAGTAAAATAATCTATAGCTGTAATGTTTTTCGGTCTGTGAAGATTTCTTGTCATGGAACTATTTATCTTTACCACTTACAATTTTTATGTTACTCTTAGATTGGTCGACTTTTCCCATCAATTATATTGGTTGAACCTTCCCAATGCGTGCAGACTTTTGATGCTGTTAATGGAAAACAAGCAAGAAGGACAAATTCCTCTAGTCCACTGGGGGAGCTTTTTGATCATGGCGATTTCTTGTCCTCATCCAGATTTGCTCCCTTTGCTTCTTCCCCCCTTACCCTAGTGGAATTGTAACTGAATAATATCTTTGTTCTGGATTTCACAAAAATTGCAGGATGTGATGCACTTGCTTGTGCGGTAGGTTTTCTATTGTTTTGTCCCTCCTTTTAGCCATTACTGGTGTATTTCCATCGTGTATGTTCTATGAAGATTGTTAATTTGAGGCCTTGGACTTTGGGAGCACTGCTATGTTTTGGAAGAAGTACATTCTGGTTCTGGGTGATTTCAGCCGTTCCATTTTATGGTGCAACATGGGAACCGTAGGTGTCTCCTTTCTTCATGTGGTCTAAGTTGTACTGGTTTGTCAAATTATAAACTATTTCGATTGGTAAGGAGTGTATCGGAAAGCCCCAAGTGCCGATCCTATGTACATGGTGCGCATAGAGCCAAACGAACAAACTATAAATCATCACAGCTTTGGAAGGAGAAAATGCAAAAGCAGAAGAAAAAGGTTACAAACTTCACACACACTTGGCATGGCCTGACCTGACCTGAATTAAGAAACATCTCCCAGAATGCCTACAAAATGGTGCTGAACAGAGCCTAAGACATACACCTGGCTGAATCATGTTGACTTGGCATCTGATCTTGGCCATTGCGTTCTTAATCCAATTCTTCAAGGAACCTCAGATAATGATTGTTATTTCCTTGGTTGCTAGTTGTTGTTTCTTGATACTCCATGGTTATGGAGTATAAGCCAGGGGAAAAATTACTGGTTGGTGTCATAACGTAGACGCATGTCATCTTTCTGGTGTACTTTATTGCATGGTGCAAAAAGAAGAAAGTAGTTCTCTCCAGGCAAACAGCTCATCAAAACAGGTGATATATATATATATATATATATATATATATATATATATATATATATATATATATATATATGTATATAAAGCTGAAGCCTACGCTTTAAATTGCGACACATAGGATTTTAGAACCTCTATGATTACGCCACATCAGATTTTTGGAACTCATTGTTACTTGCCACATAGGATTGAACTTTCATTCCTAGAGTCTCCTTCTGTAACATAACTCTTTCATGCACACACCGACAACCAAGCAAACAGAGTACTCTGTGAAACTTAGTAAAACAAAAACTCTTGAGCTCCTAGCCTAGATATGGGATGGCAATGAGACCCGCAATCGGCGGTTCCCCGCCCCGCCCCGCTCCTATAGGAGCGGTTCTTTTTTACTTTGACCGGGTCACGGGGCGGGTATGATTTTTTTTAAAAAAAATCCGCAGCGGGTTAGTGGCGGGTATGGTATTTAGTCCAAACCGCCCCGCGACCCGCTTCTGCCCCGGTATTTAACCCTACTCATCTTTAATCCTAGCGGTCCATCTCACACCTATATAATATGTCCTTACTCCTTATCATCCCCATTCCCCAACCCTAATTCCCAATCAATCTCTCACTCTTTGCCGACAACAAAGGTGCCACGGCGTCACACCAACCCTAATTTTCATCTGCCGACAAAGGTGCCGCGCCGCCGTCGCGCCGCCTTCTCTCACGACCTCTCCTTTGCACAGTCCCGCGTGCAGCACTCACGCCGTAGAAGTTCACTCCTCCATCGCCGCTGATGTCAAACTCGGCCACCGTCACCACCGATACGGTCTGGGCCGAGGGGCATTCTTCAGACCCGGTGCCGCAATCGCCAGTGAGGCAGTTGAACCGACCAGTGAGGCCGTAGGAGCAGAGGGTGCGAGCCCAGAGCTGACAAGACCATGAGGGAGGGATCAAAAGGGAAGCTGACTCGCCCGGTTCAAGCATGAAAATGGTGGTGGTGAGGGGCGGCGTCCTGTGGCCTGAAACCACCGCTGGCCAAACAGTGTAGGTGCACTCGTTTGCGAGGTTCAAACTCGTTGAGTATACGCCTCCTACACAAAGACAAAAAGATGGGTCAAAAACTCAATTGAGACAAAGTGATCATGGCATCGCGGGGGGCGGTGGTGCTACTGTATTGCGTGTTGAGCGAAGGCAAAATTGACAACGACAACTACGATTGCAGTGATCTACAATGGCCAGTGTGGATCGGGTCGTTGGGGTCATATTACTAGGAAGACCATCGGATCGGGGATGGTATCATCATCTGTAAACCCGATGGAGGGGCGGGGCGGAGTCACTTGTTTGGTGTGGCGGGGCGGGTGCAGATTTTTTGAAACCCGCATCCGACCCACCCCATTGCCATCCCTACCTAGAGTTTTATCCAACATAGAATTCTCCTTCAATCCGTCAATCTCCTCTTCCTCCACCATACGCACGACAAGTCGACAATACCTTGAGCTCTAACTCCACCCCCATGCCTCTATATATATATATATAAAGCTGAAGCATTTGCTTTAAATTGCGACACATAGGATTTTAGAACCTCTATGATTATGCCACATCAGATTTTTGGAACTCATTGTTGCTTGCCACATAGGATTGAACTTTCATTCCTAGAGTCTCCTTCTGTAACAAAACTCTTTCATGCACACATCGACAACCAAGCAAACAGAGTACTCTGTGAAACCCAATAAAACAAAAACTCTTGAGCTCCTTGCCTAGAGTTCTATCCAACAGAGAATTCTCCTTCAATCCTTCAATCTCCTCTTCCTCCACCATACGCACGTCAAGTCGACACTGCCTTGAGCTCTAACTCCACCCCCATGCCATCATACACCTCTCCTTTGCCGTCTCTTTACCAGTTAAACAGCTATGTTTAATTGATTAGAAACCAATGCATTTTGTCTTATTTGTTCAGTTTTCTGGTTATCATGGTTCAAAATTTTGTTACTGTGATGTGTCTCTTATAAAAATGATATTTGCTTTGTTCATGCCGGCGTATCCATTGTATGAGCGACCAGCTTTGACGAAAGCATTTAGATAAGAAACTGGCTCCTTGCTGTCTCTATATCCGGTAATCCTTCTCTTTTAAGCAAAAAGTACAATGGCATGCATTAATTGATGTTATACTTTGTACAGGAGAATTGGAAGTGCATGCTTTATCGAATATATTGCTCAAAGCAATCCATACCAGATTTTGGTTTGAAGCAATTTTCCTGAATTTGTGATTTTCTAATGCTATGCTTTGTAAATTGATGGTAACTTACATCCTGGGTATTTCGTGGCACACGCGGAATTCTACCAAGATGCGGCCTTCGTATACTTACAACACAGCCACCAGAAGAATTGAAGGACCTACCCCAAATGCAGATGGGGTTCACTGATGCCTCATAGGATTCTATCCAGTTCGTTAAGTTCCTTTAACTTGTAGCCATAGGTGGTTGGTTTTTACCAGAAAGCTCTGTTATACTCGCTCTCCTCCATGTATGTATAGTAAAACAAATTTGTGGATAGGTCTCAGCATTATGAAACCGATGATCTAATGAAAAGCAGCATCCAGTAGCAAATGAATTCTAGATGGAATTCATTAATGAAATTTTGATTTGTGTGTGTATGCGTTGTAGCAGCTAAGAGTTTTATGTGTTGTCCAGAAAAAGAACAAGCAGCAATAAGAAGCTGAAATGATGAAGGAAACGACGTGGGGAACAAGCAGAACCCGAAGGGAGTGATAGTGTTAGGAGTCTACATGCACTGTGAAGGATGTGCCAAACGGGTTGTTACATGCCTGCGAGGCTTTGGCGGTATATGATGGATATTTTGAGGTTTTTTTTAATTAGCATCCATTGCGGTGTCATTGCCATCGGGTGGTTTCCTGGTTTTGATGTTTGATATGTTCATTCTGTTTCTGTAGCCAAAGGCGGTGGAAGTTGTGCTGAAAATTTTCTTGCATTGTGACGGTTGTGCCAAGGATGTCAAGCACTGCATCCACCAGATGGAAGGTACATACATGCTTGATGGTTTTCATCTATCGCAGTTGAACTTTTGTAGATTTCGAGTACTTCCTTTCATTGCTGCCTCCTATACAATCAACATACAAAAATACAAGTGACGCAGATGCCCCTATAACTAAACACAGCCGCCCCTATAACTAAACACAGCCGAATATTTTGTTGATCTTTGACAAAGTAGTTGCATTTTTTGCCATTCTGTAATCCGTTGTTGTTGCCATTCCGTCACATAACACTAAAATTATCTCATTAGCAATTAGATAAAAGAAAAGTCAATTAGCATAAAACTACAGACAGAACATTTAGGGGGTAAAAGGTGAATTGCAAATGCCAGTTCTCTAGATACAAAAATAAAGTAATGGTAGGAAAGTAAAAAGGGTCAACAAAAGTACTATCATATTTAAAAAAGATAATGCGGGGTTGAAAAAACACACTAACGTGTTTTTAAGAAAGAGAGAGAGTAATAAAATTTATCCATTGAAAGTATATTCATGCTCTGTGTGCGTATATATGCATCAGATATTGTCTTAAAGCCTCTTATAAATTGATAAAACTACGAAGAAGATGATACAAAAATTTAGATTATAGCATAGTATATAACCAACATTTTGGCTTAAAGGTTCTCCCAATTTTAGTAAGTTAACATCAATATAATTCTTATATCTTACACAGTGGGCTAATTCATCGGAGGAACTTACATACTTGAGCCATGTTGACTATTATTTCCAACATGTATCGTGTATTAACCCATGCATCGATAGTAAACTCAAATTGTATCGTGTCCCGTGCATTTGCACGGGTTCGTTAGCTTGTAGTAGTCATTAGAGAAGCTCAACTTTTAAAGGCAACATGCAAGAACTTAAAGCACGGCCAATTGATTTGAGGAAGTCTTCCTTGGCTGCCCGATTGAAAAAAGGTGATTTTTGTTAGTAGACTGAGAATAACATGGTTAGTAGTAGTGAAAATGACGTTTTCAGTTCATTGTCAGATTCATATAAAAGCAAATAGAGCGGAGTAAAATAATAACTATGGAGCTTGTCCCCAGCTAGTTTTCAACATTGGCTTAGGTGACTAAATGAAGAGAACTTTCTTATTAGGCAACTATTGAGAATGGTCTGGCACTTGATAAGATAAGTGCTACTAATATATCCATTCTAGGTGTTGGTACTTTCGATACTGTTAATTCTTCATACGGTTGGTTTTATCACCACATTTTTCTTTTTTCCTTGGGGTGTAGATTACTTCTTGTCCTACTCTTGGTCTTTTGAGTCCTGGCGCAAGCCATTTCTTCGTCTTATTAATTTCTGTGGTTTGTTTGAAATTGCTATCTTGTGCAAAATTTTTACTTACCCCTTCCTTTATGCAGCTATTTTACCAATACCCTTATTCTTCCTGCAATAAATGGACCGACCGAAGGTCTCATGCTTATATATGTCGTCCATTTTCTTACAGCTTTAATTGGTAATTGCCATTTACTCCTTGCATACTAAATTTACATAGATTCCTGCAACGATTTTGTACGTTTCATATATTTAGTACTTTCACTCTCCCCCTTATCAACGAAATTACATAATCTTTAGTTAAATCTCTCATTATTCCCTTTAAAAATTTAAGCTTTTGAAATTATGGAAGAACGTCGCCCGCTGCTGTAGCATTTTTAACATAATTTATTTAATTTTTATTTACATTAATGGGAAACTTATGGCAGCGGTCTCCGCTGCTAAAGAGATGCAATTTTTTTTAAATAATTGTTGAATACATATCAACCCAATTAAAGACCAATAACCAAATCATCCAACCTATTAACAAAGTAACGGACTTACTCAACTTTATGAACAAGCCCTAAAAGTATCAAAATCATGAATATAAAATGTCATTGCACAAGACATTGCATAGTTACAACGATCGCTACCATAGAGTGGCCGCTACCATAGAAGCGCTTTAAAGTGCGAATTTTTGAAACCATATAGCAGCGATTGACCTCTGCGGTAAAGGTGCATGACTGTTGTTATATGTGTACAGCAGCGAGGCTTACAGCAGCGGTCGGCGACCGCTGGGAAAGCCTTTGGCAGCGACTGTTCAATCTATAGCAGTGGTTTTTGACCGCTGCTATAGCCTCATTTTCTTGTATTGAGCTTCTAATTAGAGTGTCTCGTAAATTCGAGTTGATCAGTCTGAAGGTTTTGAAGAAATTAGGAAAATATGAGAGAGAGAGAGAGAGAGAGAGAGAGAGAGACTCGAAAGTCTACATGTAGCATGGTTACTATTAGGCCAATTTTCTAAAATTAATCCGAGAAACCTATCAACTAACTCTCAAACTCAGTAGATCTAGAGCACTAATAATTTCTAAGATGATCATGGTTTATAGTCTCCAATGTTCAATTTCTTTTCTCCAAGTCTTTTGAATGGTTTGGATCTTAAATGCCGGCTGTTTTTTTTTATTTTTTTTTATGTAGGATGAAAATTATTCTTCTTTTTTGGTTTCCTCCTAGGTGACCTTAACGGTAAAGCATCATTGCTTCATCTTTTTTTTTTTAACATAATTATTAATTGACGAACCACTTTTGTTAACCACCCACGGCGTGGAAAACAACTAAGTCCGTATAAAATGCTGGCTTGACCCAATTAGAATTTGGATACCAATAGCTTTGCCACGTAATCTGAATTGGCAATTATGCCCTTAATTCAAGGTCTTGCACATGACTACTTAATGGTAGATTTTGAATAGAAGTTAGCTTTTGGACTGATTTGCAACTGAAAGTACAATTACGCAGATTGACCTGCAAAAACACATATACTTAAACGACCCTTTTGTAATGTGATTTAAATTGAAAATTCCATTGATAGGTTCTGCCTGTACTCGTGGCCTAAAAGGTGTTTTTTTGGGTAGTAGTAGTTAAAATCAAAATCTTGCTTTCTTTAGTTGTTAGAAGCATGCCTAGGCAGAAAGCCATTGAACCCCACATGCAGCACCTCGCCTAGGGCTAGGCAATGCCCCTTCGAGAAAGGGAGGTGAATTTTGCAGTTAGCGCAAGGTGCAAAGACCTGTTGAGGCGTGCTGTTCAAGCTGGGCGCATCTACTAGGCTCTTCTCCATTACATTTTTTGCCCAACTTCCCATAATACGGTGTGAGATCACCGACACATATGAACTTTATAGGTCGAGATGATGCCGGCTCATAAAAGGTCTTTAAAGTTTCTAACTTGGGTTACTCAGTAGTTAAAAGGATTAACAACTACCCCCTGTCGAAGTTTACAATTCATACGGCTACCGGTTTAATGCCAACTCTCCATCTCCAAGTGAAGAATTCAACCTAAGCCATCAGTTTTTTCTCATTCATTGAACACATTAGGAACCACTATTGGAACTTTCCACTTCGCCTCTATTCGATATGACACCAAAGCATTATTGAAACAAGTACCATGAGATTATTGAAAATTTCTAAAGACTTGCGATGATGGTGTTTGTGATCCATATTTTTTTACGTGTAAAGATAAACCACATAGGTATTGGGAAAGAGATTTGAAAAAGATACGGTAGGATTGTGCTGCTGTGGCTTGGTGAGTAGTGCCGAGAACTTTGCAAGTGGTAGTCGTGTAGGCAAAGATGTACAAAAAAAAAAAAAGCCAATGAGAAACTGATTTCATCCATTTAAATTATTAGACGAGATGGAAAGATCTTGTCCTCAATGCTAAAAAGTCACAATGTGCCAGCCTAAGACTAGTCTTAGGCTCACTAACTTATAACACCAATGTTTTTATGTCCTTTTTAGAAATTTGTGGACCGACAAGATGCACAAGACAATGACCACAGAAGATGTAATTATTAGAACAAAAGCACTTGCTTTTGTGCCTAGGGCTGCAGCAATCTTATCGTCCTTTGCTGCTTCACCCCCTTGCCAGTTTCTCTCTATCAGCAGTCTTTTTGAAGAAGAATACGGAGAAGAATAGGGGAAGAATAAGAGGAAGAAGAGAAGAAGAATCTGTTTGTCTAGCATTCTTAGAATTTGAAACTTCTGTGTTTAAATGATGAGTGGGAACTCTTATATTTATGGAGGTACAGGTGGATCTGTAGGTATTGATGGATTAGTTTCTTTGGTTTAGTGCGGGATTGTCCTCTACACTTTGCACCTAGGCTTCAGGTACCCTTTACGCTTTACGAGCTCCGTTAACTCAAAGACCTTATGTCAAATGCATTCCAAAATAAAAGGTCAAGCTTATCTATTGGACATTGGCTCAGTTTTTGTTCTGAGACATTTAAGAGGTGTGCAAAGACACCTAGCATATGCAACTTGTCAGGTGGTAAATCTCATAAACAGTTGGCATTTAAATGCCCTGTTTTTTCTTCCCTGCTTAATTCGTTTAAAAGGCGCAAAGGGCTTCTACAGTCTAGGCGGAAGGGAAGGCTCGCTTTATCAAAAAAAGTCGCAGAATTATAAAAAAACTCCCATTAAAACAGCATGTTATTGTAAATTATTGATATTTTATTGCAAATTTGAGCAATATAGTCACAAATAAATAGCATTCTGTAGCAAATTTAAACGATGCCGTGGAGTCCAAACTATGCAATTTCCTATCTCGATTGGGCTTTTCTCAAACACTTTCTAAGTATTTTGAGGAAATGGGTTAAGAAAGAGAGGGAAGTTGATTAAAGGGTCGTGGGAAAGAAGAAATTTAACTACTATGTCATCATATCTAATGTTTACGCCTTGGCTCTTTATTGTTGTATATTTAGGCATCACACTTTTTGCCTCAATTTCTTGTTTTGATTCTACAACATAAGTGATTGGGTGATATTTAAATATGTAAATGTGGACCTCTTAATATGACCTTTCTTCCTGTTTCTACAACACCTGCAACTTATTATTTATTATTATTCTTTTGATTTTGTTCCTCTTTTTCTTAATCTGAACGGTTTTCAAGATCTTACTAAGAAAGCTGTAATATGAAGCAATGCGGACCGATTCAGTTTAAGTTTCTGGTCTCGTTCTGCTTTGAACTATATTTCATTTCAGAACGTTCGACTCCAAATACTTTGATCACTAGGCATAACTTTTACACTTCCAGTTGGTAACACAAGCTGATATAGCAAGTTTGTAGTATTTAACATCAATGTAAGTCTGACTAGGTGTTGTTTTCATCATTGTTGCATTTGTTAATTAAAAACTGGGCTATGTTTTACTGCTTCCTAACGGATGATCTTGCTTGGAAATATCTGCAGTTTTATGCAAGTACAAGTTTCTATGTGGTCTCCTTATGTGATTAGGGCGAGGTTTTTTGGTTCTCAACTAAGGACAACATTTGTTGCTGGAGCAACATGGCTGAGATGTTGTTGAGGACGTGAGATCATTTACGCTTCTAAGTTTAGCGAAAGATGAAACTTCCCTGGTACGATTTAGTTTCTTCGTAATCTAAAGGAAAACATTGGAGTTTCTTCTAATCAATAATAATTTGCTTTGGATTTCAAATGTCTTACAAAGCATGATAAAATTCCTAGGCATATCTTCAAATCGCGTAAGCTTTTAGGGTACATTGTTGATAACTTTCTTATGTCCCTTTGGCGACCCTTCTTCGGAAAAGGACTGTTTTAGCTTCTGAGCGATTTCTTATGGGTGGTAGCGGAGATGGGTTCTAACTGACCTTGTGCAGGTGGTTTTAGTTATCTCCTCACTGAGGCGATTTTAGGCTCCTCTTTGGAAGTGATTGTGGTGGTTTGGTGACAAGAGGCTGTGTATGAAGAGAACAGTTTAGTTTGCCTTGAATAGGAGGGTTGTGCATCTCATGGAGTGAACATACAGAGAAGCATTAAGAGGACTTCGTATTTTTCTAAGACAATCTATCATGTGGTCGCGATTGGTTGAAAGACTGCGGGGTTAGCTTGAGCAAGGAAATGCAATTTCTTGGTTGGAGAATGCAGTTTTAGCTTGAGCTATGGTGTGCAATGTCACACTGTTTTTTTTTTTTAGGATAATAAATTTGTAGGGTGAGTTGCGGTGTAGTCAATTATGCTATTATTTCTTCTTCTTCTTTTTTTGGTGTGTTGGGGGGGGGGGGGGGGGGATCAAGGAGGAAGGGGTAGCTCATGAAGTAGTACCGTTCTACATGCTTTCAGCTTGGTCGACCTTCCCATTGAACCGACATGAACTCGTGGAGAACGCCACAGCTTATGTTAGTGTCGTTACATGGTAGGTCATTCATGAATCTTCATGTCTAATATTTAATTTCACGCTACAACACTTATTCGGGTCCTTTTTTTCATGTTGCATATTCGGTATCTTATTGTAATTTTTTGTCATCCTAGCAGACGTACGTACTTTGACGTGTAAATCCTCCTTAATCCTTAAAATAACTGCACGCTTAAATTCTTTTATTTATTCCCCTCTATGAGTTGGACAATGGTGTTTTCTATTGTTTTGCTTTTGTTCTAATTTTGTGAATGATGATGCTATTTTAGTAACTTTGTATGCTTTTGCAGTATGCTGGCAGTATGTTCCTTGGTACTATTCGAAGAAAGAGAAGAAGCCCTTCCCAATACCTACTATGGAGTTAAGAAGAGCTGCTGGGGAGAGGCGGAAGAACAGGAAAGACCAACCTAAAAGAAGAGTTCCTCCACCAAAGAATGCACTGGTGGTTAAAAGATTAATTCATGTTGCTTACGGCGTGTTTAATGCAAGAGTGACATTTTTTAACAACCTCAAGAAGCTACTGAAAACAGTACATGTTCTTGCCTGCAGGTAAATCTTTGTTCTTCTATTAACGCTTTGGCGTAGGGAAAAACCTAATCTTGGGAGCTGTGCGAGCTGGAAACTAATGTCCTCGCTAGAGTTAGAATATTGCCAAAAGCCATGTCCTAGTTTCGAAGTAAAGTTGCATTTTCAGTCTTTTAGTTCACTGTAAGTGCCAAAAGTGGAGATAGTCAAGTTTTTCTAGACCATTATGTCATTAAGATCTTTGCTGATTTTTATTCGTAATATGCCTGAAGGGGACATGCTTGTAGAGATGTCCCAGAGATGTCCAAGTGACCGATGTACCACTACACTTTTGCAGGTGGTGTAATGAAATCCATGTGGGACCCATTGGGCATCCTTTCAAGTTATGTAGAGGCCAAAATGCTTCCATCCGCAAGGGCCATTAGGAATGGGTTGATGCAGTTGTTGAAGACATATTGGTGAAAGTCGAAGCCTACCACCTATTTGATGGTTTGGGAATACGTATTCCTCGTGCAGAGAAATTTTTTAGGGTCAAATAGACGTAGGTATCTTAAAACTATCACAAAGTCTCACTTGAGGGTCTCAAAGTTTAATTTTTACACATAAGGGCCTGTAACTCCAAATTTGCAACAAGTAAGGGCATCCGTCTAAATTCCTAACGGTTCAGCCCTTTCTGTCAGGGACATTTTTGGGAACTCGTATTTAATTTTTTATTGTAAAATTCCTTGATTTTTAGAACCCTAATCTGTTAATATTTGGAACCCTAAAATTTGGCATTGTTTCACTCATACCAAATTATTTCATTCATACCAATCCATGGCCTTTGGAAGTAGATCGGCTACAGCTGGTGGCCTTATTGGCACGGCGGTGAGGGCACTGCCCGTCTCGGTGGTGATGACATTGGCGGGTGCCACGATCTGGCCGAAGAAGAGATCGTCGGTCCGGCGACAGATGGAAGAGGCATCGATCGGATCATGCGGTGGAGCCGCACACAGACCTAGCCGGCGCTGTGCAGGTAGGCCAGATTTGATGGCCCATCGTTGATTGCCTGCTCCTTGGCGGAGCTACAGCTGGCAGTGACGGCGAGCTCCATCTAGGCCGGTAGTGGTTGCTGTCAGTTGTGGTGGACAACGGTGACGCTTTTCCTGTGGCTACAGTGGCTCAGAACGGTGACGTTGATTTGGAAGCTAGTAGCGGCGTGACGACAGCGATTAGCGCTATCGCTGGTCACGGTGGTGACGGCGCGAGTCCGATGGTGGCGCTGTTGCGTCTTCTATTCTCTCTCTCTTTGTTGTTGAGATGTTGTATCTGCTTCGGCCCCTTCACGGCGATGGCCGGCGGTTCACGGCGATGGCCGGCAATTTTGCGTCGACTGTGACTCCGGTGGGTGTGTGTGGCCGGAGTTTGAGCTGGGGGTCTCCACGGTGCAGTGCTGGTGCCACTGTGAGTTCCCAAAAATGAGTTCTCAAAAATGTCCCTGACGGAAAGGGCTGAACTGAACCGTTAGAATTTAGACGGATGCCCTTAACTGCTGCAAATTTGGAGTTACAGGCCCTTATGTGTAAAAATTAAACTTTGAGACCCTCAAGTGAGACTTTGTGATAGTTTCAGGGTACTTACGTGTATTTGACCCGATTTTCTATTACTAGAGTTCCGGCTATTGTTGAGCTATGCATCCATTTACCTGAATTCCCCACAAAAAAGAAGAAAACCCAGTCATTCGCATTGCAAAAAGTGAATTCGTTGATGCAGATGAAAGTGAATTACCTGACCTTGAGCCAGAATGTCCAAAGATACCCTTATTAGCTGAAATACCCAATGCTGAAATAGTGCCCCCGTCCAGTGCAGAAGCAACAGCCCTCCTTGCCGAGGAAACACTTCAAGCATGGGAGAAAATGAGGGGAGATGCTAATAAGTTGATGAAGATGTACCCAGTGCGGGCTTGTGGCTATTGTCCAGAGGTTCACGTGGGCCCTTCCGGTCACAAAGCACAGAATTGTGGGCCCACAAACACCAGCAGCGGAATGGTCAGCATGGGTGGCACTGGCAGACGGCAGTGCTTGATGACTTGATATGTGTGGCATGTTCCTGATTTGGTTGAACTAGTGTTGAAGCAGGAGCTTAGGAATTTCTATGGCCAGGCCCCTGCTGTGGTGGAATTTTGTGTGCAGGGTGGTGCTGTGGTGCCTGAGCAGTATAAGCCAGGGACGAGGTTGGACGTAGGGATTCCTATAGATGTTAGAAAAGCTGAAATGGTTGTTTAGCCACACCCTCTCTTTGTAAGTGTGAAGGGCATGTAGAATCTTGTAATCAAACACCTGTCCTCCAAGAAGAAATGAAAGCAATTGTTTTTTTCTTTTTCCTCTCCTAAGCCCTTATCCGAGTGGAAAAGATTGCGTTAGACAGGAGTCCTTGTTGCTCTCCATTTCCTACAACAAGAGCAATCAATTACTGATCTTTTGCGAGTCTAGGGGGCAAAGATCGTTCAGAAATGTCCTAGAATTGCTTCAGTTACAAAACGAAAAATTATGTTCATTGGCACTTTATTCGAGCAACTCTTGGCGGCATTCATTTATAAATCTGATAGTAGAATGAAATTCTTAACTTGATATAGAATCAAAATCAAACACCAGGAGGAGTGTAGTATTGAGCAATAGTTTCTATAGTAATTACGTAGAGAGTAGGAGCCATTCTTAACTTGATAGGCTGACAAATCCCCACCATCAATTACTGTTTGATTGATGGTGCCGTTTCGGGTAGCATTCTCTTCTTGCTCGTACACCACATGGACTCCAAACTCCTTTAGTGTGTAATTGGAAGAAGGGTACTTGAAACTACCCCTTGAAGAACTTGACATACCCACTAAGAAACTCACTTCATCCCCACTTTTACTACCCCCTGAACTTGATACACCCACTGAGACACTCACTTCATCCCCACTTTTCATTATCTGATTCGCGATATTCCAATGACATAACCACATCATATCTTCGACAATCTCTGAACAGCACGTGAAGGTCGGGTAATAGGTCCATTTCCGGCCATCAGTCTTGTTGCTGACTCTACTGAATCAGTCCAAGAACTTCCGATACGTAGACAAGGATGTTCAAAGACAACACACGTTAAAGTTGCGGATCTTCAGGTTTTGAGTAGAAGGCACTCTAAACGAAATCTTGGGCTTCTTGGTCTTCATGTCATACCAAGTTGGAGTCTCGCTCCCAGGTAAAAAAGTGCTGAACATACCAAATTCATACAGTCCCTGCATCATGCAAAGTCAATGTTACAAGTGCACGCTAGTTTGGCAGGTTAACTTTCTTGATAGCATACTAAGAGTCTCGATGGCTTCAAAGGGACAATAAACTTAACAAGAATGCGTTTCAACACAGGCAATTTGCACGTGGCATACATGATTATGACAAGAATGTGTTCGCGAAAAGCTTTAACATAATTGAGAAAAATTACAGGTAAGTCATTGTGAAAACTGGCATGGTTTGGAAAAAGAAAAACAAACCCAGCCGTTTTAGGGTTGAGGTCCACATCCACCAAAGTTGCAAGGTACCTAGATAGGTGATTAGCCACAAAAAGAAAAAAAGACCTTGTTGAGTTATCCTTGCAACTCGTGAGAATGTTGATACTTCATTACTCCTGAATTGAGACATATCATCGATATCGATATAATAATATATAAAAGACGATTTTAGATCCGGTTTTGTGCTAAATGTCATCTTGTTATTCCAAACTTTCGTGTAAAGTTTTATTTCATAATTTTCTTAAATTGAACTATGCCTAAACTGTCTTATTTAATTTTTCTCGATACATTGCATTATAACCTATTAATTCTAATTCTATCTCACATTTTTATTTTAACTTTCCTAGATAGCACACTATTAAAACCTATTATTATCGGACTCGTAATCACACTAATTGATTACCTTTTGTTATTATTAGATGACCAACTAAGGACTAAATGCGTTGCACTAAAACAACATTTAACTATTGGACTAAATCATTTGATACTAATGTAAAAGATTAATATCACAACCACAACAACAAGAGTAATAATATTAACAAATGTATATGAAAGACGAGTTTAGCTCTGGTTTTGCACCAAATATCATCTTTTCAATCTGAACTCTCCCCAAAAGTCTTACTTGAATATGACATCTGAAATTGAACTCCATCTAAGTTTTCTAGATACGTCATATTATAACCTATTAATTGAACTCTATCTAATTTTTTTTATTTAACTTTTCTTGATATATTGTATTAGAACCTATTATTATCACAGCCATAATCCCACAATTGATTACACTTAATTATTATCAAATCATAAAACATTGAATGCATTGTTACGTAAAAAAGTTGTAGCAAAGTTGTAGCTTCATATAAATTATCATATAGTAATATATTTTCATACTGGTACCTTTCAAATGTCTATGATTTATACCAAAGTATAGGTTTACTGTTTTCCTTTTCTTTTTGTACCAAAAAAGTGGATGAATAAAGCTTAACCAACAATCATTCCCAAGGGATAAAGACTATTGCAAAATAATGGATTTATCTCATTTGTTTAAAAGGTAGTTAAATACTAAAGAGAACGTTATAGCTTCATGCAAAAAACTATACAGTAAATTTTTTTTCTTAGTCAAGGCAATTCCTGATTCTCTCCAGAAAGAGACATCCTCTTATAGGCACCAATAAAAAGAGAGAGCGTCCAGGTACCGTGAGTGGACTCTTCATTTGTTCAATATCAATGCATGCCATAAGAGAAGACATGATATGAGATAGATTTTTACTGTTAAATTTACGTTAACTAATACTATGGTAACAACTAATAAGGTCAAGTCGCTGTCATTGTTACCATGATACCTCCACTTTAGTATCTGCTACTAAGATACGAATATAATCTTCTTAACCTACAGACATCTATTAGTTTCTACATTGGCATTTAGATAAGTTACTTATCTATCTATTTTTTTTTATTGTATTGTATTGGCTTCGGTAGAACTGCATTTATAGAACAGACATCATCTGTTGCTAACATAAGTTATAATCCAATCACTTCCAGAGCTTCCAATGAGTTTAAAGTGTTTGGTTGCTCAAGATTGCACGTCACTGCATACGATGACAAATATACCAGACTCAATCACTCCGGTTAAGTTGAGGTTGGGGATAGGTTCAAATTAGCACCCTATTGGGAACATTGATGCAGAAATGATGAACGATTTGGGATTGACTAATTCGGAATCCAAGGGAGGTCTTCAGGTGCAATTGTACAACAAGCTGACATACACAATTGAGATATGTCCACTCCTGTAAATAAGTTAATACTATAGTACTCTGGATGCTAAAACATGATGACTTCTCAAAAATCAAATGTAAAAGAAATAACCTCACATGGCTATTCCCATCCTTCAACCCCGATCCCAACGGCCCCACCAAGTACTCCACCAGATTCGCCACTTGCAGCGTGCACAAACTCCTCAATGCCAGCCCCCGTATCATCGGATCCTCGTCCTTACAGTCCCTCTGGAGAAAATTAATCGTCAGGAGCGACAAGTCCGGATTGTACCTCGCATAGTTCGCCACGTACAAGCAACACATCTTCTTGAGCACGATGTCGGACGTCGCCGAGCACATCACCATCTCGCCGAGCACATCACCACTCTTACATAAATGTGTGTCTGTTTGTAATTTGCGTGTGTGTGTGTTTTGTTGAATTAGCATAACTTTAGCTGCCTTTTGAGAGCGTGGAACATTATATATGTTCACATACTTAAACGTGTTGTGTGTGTCCTTTTTGTTTGAAGTATATGTAATTAGGGATACGTACGACAGATTCTCTTGAGTACTCCGTCGGGAGTGCGTGTGTGTGTGTGTGTGTGAGAGAGAGAGAGAGAGAGAGAGTACCCGGAGGGTTGAGAAGGGGAAGGGTATCGGTGAGATTGAGCTGGAGGAGCCACTGAAGAGCTCAATTTGAGACGGAGCGAGCTGATCTGAGGGTTTGGGCGATGAATTTTGATGCCGGATGTGTGTGAGCGAGATCGACCGAGTGTGAATCTGAGAGGCAAAGACGATGATGACGTGCCTTCCTTTCTTCTGCTCGAGAAATAGTTTAATGTGACGCTGACGTGGTGTCGCTGCCCAAATACATTGTAACAATTTGCCAAGTAGCCTTCAAAATCTGCTGTACCCGTTTTCTCCGTGGATACTAACCTCTAGGCCAAAGGGAATGTCTCGTATGTAATTTTATTTGGTGAATAAATATATACAGAAAGGAAGATAGAAAATCACAATAGACAATATCACGAATTAAAGGGTGGCCTCTAGTGGGAGAGAATAGAAAAAAATTAAAAAAAAATGGTAAGTGAAAATTGGGAGAAATATAATTATAGGTAGTTACAAATAAGGTGAAAGAAAATACTGAAAAAAGTAGTTATAGGCAATTACAAACATGGGAGACTCAAGAAGTCTAATCCGGGGACCAAGCAGTGTCTCAAAAAAAAAAAAAATTATTGGCTAACATAAGAAAATTTGCGAGGCAAAAGTTCACAAAAAGAAGCATATTATAACGCTTCACTATGAAATACGTTAAAAGCAAAATAGATTCTTCAGATTGACTACTAATCAAGTAATTTCACTAGTTATAATAATTTATTTAACTTGATAAGGTTAGTCAACAATAAATTATAAATCTTGCATCAAAAAAACTTAACCTCTTACTATATATATGTATTTAATGTAAATATTAATATTAATTGTATGAGGACAATAATCACGTACAAGTTAACATACTGTAAGACTTTAAACTGAAAAAAGATATTAATCTTGATCTATTCATGCTTCTTTATAATCTGGATATTTGAAATTTGAAATTTAAAAGAATGAAAATGAAGCAAATGAACGAGATACACAAATATTATTGGCTGGTAGCACAAAAAGTAAAAAAACACAGTAAAAAGAAATCCTAGTACACTAATATTACAATATAGTAGCGTTCTCGTAAATATTTTAAACATGACCCATATTTAAAAAAGGAAAAATTGCGTAAAATACCCATGTGGTTTGGTGTAGTTGCAAAAAAACCCCTCTCGTTACAAAAATTGCAAAAGAACACCTAGGATTTAAAAAGTGTTACACCCGTCAATAAAACCGTCCGTTTTAACTGTGTTTGTGGTAAACGCGCCTGGAAAGCAAGTGCCACTACTAAATAATTATTGGAAACCCATTTTTACCCTTAGATACCTCTCTTGCAGCCAAGCCCTAATTAGGGTCGGTGCAAGAAAACAACGGGAAAGCGGGGAATGGAAGAGAAGGGAAGGGGGAAAGGCAGGGGACCAGGGGAAGGGAAGAGGAGCGGAAGAGGAGCTGCGGTTGTCACCGGCGATGGCCGTGACAGCACCGGGGAGAAGAACCGAAGGCCAAACCCCCACCCAACCCATCTACCACCGTCGCCGCCCATTTCGGCCACCACCCAGCCTTGCCGCCGCCACCACTAGCGCCTTCATCAACTGGAGCCAAATTCGCCGCCGCCGCCACCACCAGTCCTTTCCACCCACGCGAACACTGTCGCCATCCCCGTCATCTCCCCCGCCCCTTACATCCCCGTCATCTCCCCCACCGAACCATATGCACCGTTGCCAACCCCATAATCAGGCCCAACCACCTGCGCCACACCCAAATGTAACCCTAATCACACGAACTCACCATTTGCACCGTCGCCAACCCCACAATCAAGCCCAGCCACCTGCGCCACGCCCAATCGCAACCCTAATCGCACGAACTCAGATCTGGGGTTTTAATCGCACATTGCGATTGAAACCCTAGATCTGAGTTTCTGCAATTTGGGTAAATCAACCACACTCGGCAAGAATGGAAAGGCGACGAAAGGAAAGGGAAGGGTTTGACGGCGTTGTGGCGGCGACGAAAGCAGGGGGCTTGGGTCTGTGCTGCAACAGGCATGGCTGGGTGGTGGTGGTAGGGGCTGGATGGTCGTCATGAGAGAGAGGGCTTGGGTTATGACGATGAAGGGCGGGGCTTGGGTTCAGATCAAGACTTATTTCTACAGGGGTATTTTGGACAATTTATTTAAATCGTTACAGAAACCGTCGGGTGTAACACTTTTTAAATCCTAGGTGTTCTTTTGCAATTTTTGTAACACGAGGGGTCTTTTTGCAACTACCCCAAACCACAGGGGTATTTTACGCAATTTTCCCTTTAAAAAATTAAAAATATTTTTTTCTTAAGTTTGGGGGGTGCCATGGCCCCCACTGGTCCCATGGGTGGTCCGCCTCTAATTACAAATAGGGTGGAGCTATAAGGAAAGCGTTAGGCAAGTAGGTTTAAATTTTATATTAGTATGATGACCATGGGTAAATTGTTTAAGAGAGGAATATAATTGTTTCAAAATCTTAAGTGAAGTAGAGGGTGCAATTGGAAGTTCAAAATATTAGTAACTGATCAGCTATAATATTATTGTAATTCGGTCATCATCTTTTACGTTAAACCTAAATCCGTTGATGATATAACCTCCCTGACAGGATGCTTGTTTGTTAAGGCCTTCAGCTAGTAATTTCAAGCAGGAGGCCACTGGTCTATCCATTGATTGAACCTATTGTAGATGACGGTAAAAATTAAGGATAAATCAGTATACTAATTGGTCACAGAACTGTATATAACACATAATATAATTTCGTTAAGGACTTACACGCCTTTTGAACCACTGTACAAATTGTGATTTCCGATGAGATTCGGATACAGCGGGATCAGTGATTAAAGATTCCGCATCGAACTTACTGCAAACCAATATAGTTGACTCGCTTATCACACACTTTTAATTATGTACAGCAATATAAGTGAATTAAGACATTAACTTACTCAACGAATGACGAAACTTCATCGCAATTTAGAAAGGCATATATTGTTGCAGCACTGTACTCTTCATCCGTTAGCCATCAAGTATACGTTCGGCTGAACGGACTATCAGACTGTTTGAATATTGACAATTGCCTTCTAAATTTGTGCTCGATCCGGGCTCATTTCGGCCCAGTTGATTTAACCTTGTATCAACATCAGACTCAAAATATTGACTACAAAAGTTTACAAGTTCTTCGATTACGTAAGCCTCCACAATTGAGCCCTCAACCTGAGCCTTATTGCGGACTTTTTTCTTTAAATGGAACATGAACCTAGAAGTTTAGCGAATCGAGTTAGGTGGAATATCAATGATAACAGGTGTCGCATTAATGCAAACAAACAACTGTAACAATTTATAGATTACCTCTCAAAGGGACATCCACCGATATTGCACGGGTCCACCCATCTTAGCTTCGTATGCCAAGTGAACAGGCATATGCTCCATTGAATCGAAGAATGAAGGTGAGAAGATTTTCTCCAGCTTGCAAATCGTCACCACATTGTTCTTCTCAAGTACTTCCATGTTACTCACCCGGATCGTAGAAGAACATATATCTCGAAAGAAATGAGATAATTCAGTCAAAGTCTCGCAAACAACCCGTGGCAACAGTCCCCTGAAGGCAATATGAATGAATCTCTCCATGAATACGTGGCAGTCATGACTCTTCATCCTTTGGAACTTGCATTCTGATACATTGCAACAACGAGATATGTTGGCCGTAAACCCATCCAGAAGCTTCAAATCTTAACCCACCGACAGACCTTTTCCACTTGTTTCTTGTCTAAACAGTAAGGTGCTTTCTAAAGTATCGTCCTCCCGCTGACTGTCCGAGGATGCAATTCATGGCGTACACCCAACTGTTGCACATCCCTTCTCGCTTTAAGGTGATAGTATGCTGTTGTGAGACAAAGTAAGGATGTAATAAGAGCAAAGATTGACGCTTTCTTGAGGAGTGACGGTGCTGCGAGGGCAAAGGCAGGGGGTAGGGGGAGGAGGTGTGGATACACGATGACAGTCAAAGTCTGATTCTTAGGTCTAGAGTTAAGGCCTATCATTGGGGTCTTGCGTCAGGGTCCTATATGTTTTTCTTTCTAGAATTTTCTAGTTTCGGAATTATAGAGTGAGAAAATGAAATATGAGAATGAGTTCTCTTCTCTTATGAATAAATTCTCAAGTCTCCTATTTTTAAGGGTTGAGTTGATGATGTCATCAAAAAACATGTGACGTTCCCTAGAAGTGACACTTCATCGATGGGGGTCACAAATGCCCGTCTCCACGGACTGTTGGATCGCATATTCACTCGGCCTGTCCCGCACAACGTCGCTTGGTCTTCTGGTTTGCCTAGAAAGACTGACTCACACAACGTCGGTGTGGCCAAAGAACCGCTTGATCTAGCCACCATTCTAAAGCCCTAAAGTCCCATATGTGTGTTGAGAGATGTAGAGAACTTGACAAGTATAGTAGAGGGTCCTTATGCCCGAGTGTCAGGTGGAATAGACAGGATGCCCTCTAGATACATGTTCTCATTTTATAGTGACCCGAGGGTCATGGTCCCTACGGGTGCCACTGAAGAGCCCCTAGAGCCAAAACATGTAGACTAGTCACGCAGACACTCTACTGAAGATACTGTCCCATGGGAGTCTCCTATCTTGTAGGTGAGTCCTTGTGCTGGAGCACATAAAGCACGCCAAGATAGTGTTGCCGAGGAGTCGTCTATTCCACACACTAAGGTAATGTCCTGGGTGAGTTTCCTACTCGACTGCCCGAGGCAGTGTCCCAAATTAATCACCTAATTAGCGAAGGGGAGTCTTCATGTCTGAGCACTCGAAACTCCTTGACGGAGATAGTGTCCTGCAAGAGTCGCATATCCGGCAACAAGTCTTTGTACCGGAGTATTCGGGTGGCCCCAAGATAGTGTCTCGGAGGACCTCCTACTCAGTAGACCGAGGTTGTTTCCCGGAGGGTCCCCTATCTGGCTGGAGGGGAGTCTTATGCCGGAGCACTTGAAGCTCCCTGACGAAGATAGTGTCTCGGAGGAGTCATCTATCCCTGTAGGCGAGTCCTTGTGCCAGAGTACTCAAAGCTATCCAAGGTAGCGTCCTAGAGAAGTCGCGCTACCCAACGTGCCGAGGAAGTGTCCCAGAGGAGTTGCCTAGTAAATGGGGAGTCCTTATGCCAAAGCACTCAGAGCTCCCTGAGGTAGTGTCCTAGAAGAGTTGTCTAACCCGCAAAATGTTGCACATTCTTGAGAGTGGGTCGAAGCATTTTTTACGACCAAGACAAGGTGCAAGGTGTGGTGAAAGGATGGACCAACGCCAGGGTCTAGTAGTATGACAGGTTTCCAAGGGGTGTGACTGTATAAGTAGCGGGGCGTATAGGCACGACGGGATGTGTGTAGTGCCAAGGGCATGCTCAATTTGACGATGCGGGGTACGATGGATAACTGTCGTGCATGACACACGGGCGCATTCAAGGAAAGAAGTGCCACGGGCATGTAAGATGGAAGATGGCGCTCAGACACGACGATGGGTGTCACAAAGATGGGCACGTTGCTGGGGAGACGATGTCCGTACAGGGCGGCTGGTGTCACGGAGAAGGACATCATGGGGGACGACGTCCAGGTGCAACAACTGGTGTCTCTAGAGGGGCTTTATGCTGGGGGCATGTGACGAGGCGATGGCATCCGGGTGCTGCAACGGTTGTCGTGGAGAGGGAGCTTCCATGAAGGTTACGGGTGCATGACCGTAAGCTCTTCAGGGGGAGGGCCACGGTCAACCCCTTGGGGGAAGGTGTGGGCCACCCCTTGGGGGGAGGACCGCGGCCAACTCCTCAGGGGAAAGTGTAGGCCGCCCCTCGGGGGAAGGGCCACGATGAACCCCTTGGGAGAAGGCGTGGACCGGTTAAAATATTTTTTAGGCTTCGGAAGTGACATTGATTCCAACGCTTAGAATATTTTGTTGTAAGAGCCGCGGCAAGTGACTTGAGCATGAGCCTTGGGTTGATCGGCCTTATGCATTGAAATTTGACGATGATATTCCTTGACGTGTCACGAGACGTGATCCAAAAGTGGTCTGAAAGTGCGTAGCGAGGATGAGATAAAGCAATTATGAATGATTTTCTAAGAAGATACATTTTTTAGGATCCAAATATTCACCAATTCCCTCAAGAACTTTTAAAATGAAATTCGTCCAATTATCTGCTGAAATGATGAAGAAATAATTTGGCATTAAAAGTGCCAAACCACCTGTTAAGAGATCATGGATTCTAGCGAGAAGATGACTGTTTAAGTGATGAAATTTACCTTTTGCATTTCTCTAGCTAATATGCTCAGCATCCATATCCGAACTTATGTAGGAGTTCATCTCTTTCAGGGAATTCTACGATCTTCAAGTACATAAAATATTTGAAGTCATGGTGCAGTTTCAAAATGTTGTTTTTGCTTTGTAAAATTTAGAGGCCATGGGAAAAATGTTTTGAGCCAAAACACAACCACAAAACTTAAAAATATTTATATTTAGTAGCAATCCTTAAGAACTTTGGGTAAAACAAATAACATGATTAATTGCACTTTACTTTTGGTGTTTAGAGATGTTGCCTTTAAGTTTTCCCTCTAGTATCGGTCAATTTTACCTCATTAGAACGTTGTTCTTTTTTCTTATGAGATGAAATTAATGCATTTTACATTTCACTACTTCTGCAAAGACCGACTAATTATTCTTAGTTTTATGAAACAAATTAAACTTTTAAACTTTAACACCGAACTGTAGTAAGTGAACACGAGACACTTTAAGGTTTATAACATTTCTACGAGGCAAAAAACATTGTTGATTTGCAGCATACATCACAATTTTCTCAAACTATTATAAGAAACGAGCTTCGCATAAAAATGTATTACCCACTGTCTTTTGGGTAAGGCAACCTGTTTGGTTCCAATTTTTTGAGCCTTTCATATACTTTTAAATAACGGATATAAAAAAAACACGCATTTTCAAAAAGTAAAAAGCATGTACTAGCTTGTTATATTTGACGTTTCTCAATATAATTAGTCGGACCAACCCAAATTACCAAATATATTTTTAGCTCATGAAGACCCACAAGGTAAAAAAAAGAAAAGAAAAAAGCTTGAGTAGGTTAACGTTTAGCAAGTTAAAAGTGCATTGTCAGGTAGTAGTAAGAGCGTAAGAACAAGGTGCAAATCTATGCATTTGAAGTGATTCTAATTTGTTGGTTACGGTAAGAGTCAGAGTTGCTCGCCGCCTTTGTAGACTAAGCTTTAGGGTCACTGTATCAAAAAAATGATAATGATAGTGGTAGTAGCAGTGGCAGTGACCCTGAATCTTATAGCTTAGATTAGTGATAGTTATATTTTGTACAAGTTGCATATACCGCGTGATCACTTTTCCTTCCTCCATTTATGTAAGTTCAGAGTCTTTTAACAAATCTGCTTGTTTTATTCAAGACCAGAATGTACTTTCAAAAACCAAAGCCAAGTCATACCAAGATATTACTTGGTGAATTCTGTTATTTCAGTTTCAAACCGATTTCTTAATTTATGAACTAAAATATTATTAGGCAAAATGTTGGATAACGCAAATTTAATCTCTCTCTCTCTCTCTCTATATATATATATATATATATATATATATATATATATATATAATAGGGAGCCGATCCCTCTCTACCGGTGGAAAAATTCCTTTTTCTCCACCAAACCGTTGCTCTTTCCAGCGGTCGGATAAAAGATGTGAAATGCCCAACCACAACTCTTTGTTGTGGTTGGCATTATTGCCTCCAAAAGCCAACCGCAACAAAGTGTTGCGGTTCCCCCCGTGATGGCCCCCCTCCCCCCTGGTGTCCCCGTGATGCCACGTGGTGTCCCCCCGTGATGCCCCCTCCCCCCATGGCAATGCCCAACCGCAACTCTTTGTTGCGGTTGGCATGATTTCCTCCCAAAGCCAACCTCAACAAAGTGTTGCGGTTCCCCCCAGTGATGGCCCCCCTCCCCCCCCCCTTCACTTGGTGTCCCCCCCGTGATGCCCCCCCTCCCCCCATGGCCCCCCTTCCCCCAACCGCAGCTCTTTGTTGCGGTTGGCATGATTTCCTCCAAAAGCCAACCGCAACAAAGTGTTGTGGTCCCCCCCCCCAACGTGGTGTCCTTCCGTGATGCCCCCCTTCCCCCCTGTGATGCCCCCCTTCCCCCTCCCTATGATGCCACGTGGTGTCCTTTCCCCCCGTGATGCCCCCCACTTGGTTGCTGCTTCTTGGACGCATTTGTGTGTTGCATTATCTGATTCAAGTAATCTGTGTGCTTCAGCTGCATCACGAAAGGAAGGAAAGAGCATTCCATTCACTATCTTTAGTGCATAAAAGGATGTTTGGTCCTTTGACATGGAACAGAAGAAGTCGCAAATAGTACCATACCGTTCACCTTCTATAGGATTAGTTGATACTATTAGACCTGCCATGAATCCTCGTTGACGTGGAAACCAAAGATGATACTTCTTGTTCCATACATAATGCTCGGGGAACTCTAAGTAAAGATATTTCTCTTCACCTTTGCTTTCTTTGTTTATTCTAAAGAATTCTGTTAGCATGGTTCTTGAGTTCTTGTCATTTCTTACCACATTTTGGAGTTTTTCGGTTGCTCGAAAGCCAACTGACTTCATATCTGGCAAATGTAGCTGTAAAGCAAGAACTGAGGGAGATACATCATTCAAAGGGAACTTAAAGATACGCCATGCAGCTTCGGGTGGAGAAATCCAGTGAGCAGCTTAAAAATGGTTGATTTCATCTATGGTAGGATTGTTGTGAAGTGAACACAATCATGACCTGTGTATACATACTTGTACAGGTATTTGACAGCTTTTATAGATGAGAAATTTCAACATTGATATGGCAATTGAATTTTGCAAGCAAGTATGCATTGTAGGGGACAACCCATCTGTTATCTAGTGTCTCTTTTTTCGAACATATGCAGTACGACCATTGTTACGTCTCCGATATATGGGGTACGAATCATTTCAAGTCATGCTATATTCACAAAATTCACGAGGATACTTACTTTTGCACTGACCTTTGGTATTCATGCAGACGTTCTTTGGTTTGCGCGCACCACACGGACCACGCATCATATGACTAACGACTTTGTATAGATGTATATTGTCTTCTTTGTTTGGAATTTCAAATGATACATATTTGTCAAAGTCTTCAGGACTTTGGATTTTGTGCCCTCTTTTTAGAATGACCAAAAAATGTGCATGTGGTAAGCCCCTCTTCTGAAATTCGACTACATAAACAAAAGCTGCTACTAGCCTAAAAATTCCTTTTGTTACAATTTCGGTCTTTACTTCCATAAGTTTTGCATGAAATATTCTTTTCAATAAATCAGGGTGGTTGGATGCCTTCTCGCCAGTTGCTAGTTCTTGCTATATTTCTAGACACGACGGGTTGCAAGTTAAAGTCAAGAAAATATCAGGTTTCTGTAATGCTGCACTAACGCCATTGCATCTAAATATCTTCTTTTCATGTCACGAGGGCCACCAATGAAAGATGTAGGTAGGACAATGTAATAACCCAGATTTTTGGCTACTTGTGTAGGTAATAATTTAAAAATTATACTGATTTGAATTAAGTAATGGACCATAGAGAATTTGCTTGGAGTCCTTGTAGTGATGAAATTAATATTTAATGGTCTTAGTGGCTAATGTGATTAGATTAAGTATTATTTAAACAAAGAAGAAGAAGAGATTTCGATTTGGATTATGATTTTAAGTCATATTGTGAACAATAATGGTGGCTTGCTTAAACATGCCTTAAAACTAGGATGACCGATAAAAGAACAAAAATCTAAGGATTGTAAAGAATTTTCAACGCAAGTCACAACAACGGATTTCATGGTGAAGCTAAAAAAATTTAAGTGTGATGATTAAGAATAGGCTCAGAAGCAAATTCAGTTTTAGTTTGAAATCAAACGAAGATGCAAAGATTCTTGTATATGAAATGAAAAGATGGCGTAAAAATCCTTACTTCAAAGTAATGAATATCATGTCCAAAATCTCCTCTTTATCTTATATCAATCACCATTTTTTTGCTTGAATACCCAAAAGAATGCACTAGCTCTTTTCTCTTTTCTCTCCCTTGTCTCTACAAAAATAGGAAGACTCTTATGTCATCTTGCCCCTTATCTAGGTTGCTAATCTAATTCTAGTGTAACTTGAAGTCCTAATTTTTTTTTTCTTTCAGAGCCTTTGACTGCTCACTCACGGATTTTTTTTTCTGTCTTCTTTCTTCTCTCTCCCTCACTTCTCTCTCTTTATAATCCCTTTTCCCCAAACCCTCTCTTCCACTCTCCATCATCTTTACCAACTGTCTTCATACTCCATATCTCACCTACATAATCTCCACAACAATACAAACAAAAAAAATTTACACTAGAAGATCGGTGGATAACCGCTAGAAGATTGGTGGATTTTTCTTTAAATATATCAAGTCAAAACAAGAAACTATTTTGAATTTTCTTATAATTCAATGTTAATTTCAAAGCCTAAAAATAGTCATTGTAGACTCAAATTGAAGATAACGAAAATACAAATTGAACGAAATAAAAATTAGATCAATCGGAGATCGGATGAGCGGTATTACATTTATAGATTCCAAAATAGCGATTTTTTAGGGCATCAAAATTAGGATTTTTCACGAATTTATAAAAAATATTTAGAGCTAGATTTTGTCAAAGTGCAAAAAATAGACCCTAGTTATTTTAAAAAGATCTATATCAGGGATAAATTTCAGATTTTTCCAAAGACTGGAAAGGGGTTAACTGATACGGGGAACCTTGTAACTTTGCAGTGTAATTTAAAATATCAAGCTAGCGCGATTTCACGCGAAACTTTTATGAGAACCCTAGGATGTTGGGAAGTTCCATTCCCCAGGAATTTGGGCCATTCCAAAGTCGTTAGCTATTTTTTTGGTCAAACGGGCTTTTAAGCGCTCGATCCGGACACCGGTTCGGGATTTTTGGACGAAAAGTCCGTAAAATACTTTTTAGATCAAGAATGAATTCAAGAAGCTTAAAATAGCATTTCAAAGCACTTTTGAGATTGTTCTGATGCCAGGGGTCATTTTGGTAATTTGCCACCCAAGAAGGGTATTTTGGTAATTTTATGGGGTTACATTTTTCAAATGACTTTTTAGTCCATAAATGCAAGTAAAACACCTAAAAGGTTGTTTTGAAGCTGGTTTGGGGCGTTAGAGTGATAATGAACCCCCGGGGGTATTTTGGTAATTTGCCGCTCCTCGGGGGTATTTTGGTAATTGAACATTGTAAAATTTTCCGCAACTGGAGAAAATAATTTCTAATACTATGTGTGTTCCTAGGGTGTAACACTATGTGTGTTTAATGTGAATACAAAACGTAATTGTCACTAAAGGTGAAAACTTAATTAGACAGTTTTTCACAAATTTATAAAAAATAGTTACAGCTAGATTTTGCCAAAGTGTAAAAAAAAGACCCTAGTTATTTGTAAGAGATCTATATCAGGGAAAAGTTTCAGATTTTTCCAAAGACTAGAAAGGGGTTAACTGATACGGGGAACCTTGTAACTTTGCAGTATAATTTAAAATATCAAGCTAGCGAGATTTCGCGCAAAAATTTTATGAGAACCCTAGGATGTTGGGAAGTTCCATTCCTCAGGAATTCGGGGCATTCCGAAATCGTTAGCTATTTTTTTGGCCGAACGGGCTTTTAAGCACTTGATCCGCACCGGTTCGGGATTTTTGGACGAAAAGTCTGTAAAATACTGTTTAGATCAAGAATGAATTCAGGAAGTTTAAAATAGCATTTTAAAGCACTTTTGAGATTGTTCTGATGCCAGGGGCATTTTGATAATTTGCCCCCCGAGAGGGGTATTTTGGTAATTTTACGGGATTACGTTTTTCAAAGGACTTTTTAGTCTAGAAATGTAAGTAAAACACCTGAAAGATTGTTTTAAAGCTGGTTTGGGGCGTTAGGGTGATAATGAACCCCCGGGGGTATTTCGATAATTTGCCGCTCCTAGGGGGTATTTTGATAATTGAACATTGTAAAATTTTTCGAATGACTTTTAGTTCGGGAAGGGGTGTAAGACACCCGAAAAGTTATTTCAAAGTTGTTCTGAGATGTTTGTTGGGGCGATAGCTGCCAGGGGGTATTTTGCATAAGTTGGGGGTGTTTTGGTAACTCATCCCCTTTAAAATTTGATAAAGGAAATATTTGGTATATAATTGATGTAATACATTTAAAAATTGGTTTTAAAGCGGTTTTGAGGTGTTGGGGGTGTAGCGGCCATCAGGGGGTATATTGCTAAATAACCACGTTGGCGCTAAATTTTAGGGAACTAGCGTAATTAAGCGTTCGGAGTGGTGAGAAGTGAGGAATTATTTTAATACATTGAAATAATGAGATAATGACTATTGCTAATGCGTTGGTAAGCTAGGTTAAAGATCCAGTTATAGTTTTGGAATGTAAATATTATGGACGCTAAGTTGGTTTACGATTATATTTTGTTCTTAGATATATGGATTTCAACCCCGGACCTCATGATACATCAATCCTATACGATGACGATGACCACGTCGCGAGGCACGTATTTGACGGTGTCGATAGGGGTGTTTTGGAAACAATTCAAAGCACAAGTCACCTCGAAGAGTGGGTACTAAACGAGGAACAAATACAACTATTACACCGTCAAAATTTATCTATGTTCACCGATCCCGGGATTTGGTCTCGACACGACGATTGCCTTATATCCGCTCTAGTTGAACGATGGAGGAGCGAGACGAACTCATTTCACTTCTGGTTTGGTGAAATGACTATTACATTAGAGGACGTCGGATTTATACTTGGAATCCCATGTCACGGCAAACCCATTACTTCGAGCAAAACGTCTGCATCCATAGCGAAGATGGCTAGGCAGTATTTTCCGGGAATTCCAATGGAAGCTCTTACAATGAACGGCATCAAACTTAAATGGCTGAGAGAGCAGTATGCCGTGCTACCAGATGACTACACACCTCACGATTTCGTGACGTATACGAACACATTCCTTCTATATATTATTGGAGTCATATTACTTCCGACGCATTCCAAAAACACGGTGCATCCGAAGTATATGGTGTTCTTAGAGGATCTTGAGGAGGTAGACTCGTATTCATGGGGTTCAGCTGTCCTTGCGCACCTATATCGAGCACTGAACAGAGCTACGAGAAAGGGTGCCAAATCCATTGCCGCCTGCCTCACTCTATTACAGGTTTGAGCATTTATTTTCTTGGTTGACGTGTCAATATATTTGTGCATTAATTACTAATTCCAGATAATGTTTGCATTCACAGGTTTGGTCTTACGAGAGGCTACCCACGGGTCGTCCACAACCGCGTGTATATTCCGATGAGTCGTGGCCTAGGGTGTGGGCCTGGGGCCCTACAACCAAACGAAAGAGGAGATGGGTAGACCCTCACCACCATCTAAAGTTCTATCGGGGGGAACTAGAGATACTAAATGCATCCCAGGTGACTTGGCAGCCATACGGCAAGGTAATGCATCGGTTGGATGAGTGGTCTTGGCAACTTTCGGTGTCGTACTTGCTGGCAGGTTTGGTTCGGGTGCTGCTTATTCACTTCGAAGTATGTGAGTTTCAGATGCCCGATCGAGCTATGAGGCAAGCTGGCTGTCTACAAGGGATACCAAAACCCGCTGTAGACATGCAGCCATACAGGAGTGGTCGAGGGCCGAACTTCGAGGTGCCTGATGCCTTGAATTTGTTGAGCGACGAGGTGCAACAGTGGAATACTTGGCAAGAAACATATGATAGCCTTGTATCGCTGAAGGCCGACAGCATCAGCATTGAGGAGTACCTGCAATGGTTTCTCAAGGTGACGCGCACGAGGGTGAATCGCCCTTCCCAGGTGAGGAAGACATCGTATGCGCCACGTGAGATCTATGACCAGTTCTGGGCATTGAACATTGTAAGTCATGCTAGTGTTGTTTCAATTTTTATTTGCGCACCTTATCTACCGTGCCTGAAATGATTAGCCATATTTTGTATGCATGTTTTTTAGGTTGACCAGGGCAATGAGGTGTTCAAGCAGCTGGAGGGGTTTGACTGGTACATTGGGCCGGCTCCTGACAATCTCAAGAGGTCCATTGAGAGGTACAAGACTGAAGTTCAAAACTTTAGTCTTGCGTACCGGGGTTACCAAGGGGAGCCGTCTAGTCGCTTGCCTCCTGACACGTACGACTATCAGCCCCAGAGTCAGGTGTGGGAGCCGTCTAGTCGCTTGCCTCCTGACGCGTACGACTCTCAGCCCCAGAGTCAGGTGTGAGAGCCGTCTACTCGCTTGCCTCCTGTCGCGTACGATTCTCTGCGCCAGAGTCAGGTGACCCAAGTAGGAATCCAGGCATCGCGCCCAAGCATCCGGTCGGATAAAGGACAACTTGAGTCCGGTCAAACGGGATTGGATCGACCGGCACTACTTTGGGCATGAGCCAATCGCTACAACAGACTTTTCTGTTTCAGGATTCCTAGCACACTCTGATCTAAGACTGTTGGCGCCGAACACAGATATTTCAAATTTTCTCATTGACGCTTATATAGTTCTGCTCCGTGTTAGAGAGCTAAGTTATAACCCCTGCCAAACTTTGAAGCTCAACATGTATGCCTCTTTTGTTATCCCTTTCATGGTGAATAGCATGAAGGACTTCACAGAATGGAGGAGGATGCGAGGGACAAGCAAGGGTGAATGGCGACCATCTGCAAACGTGCTTTCCTACTTGAATCCGGACTATCAATGTCACGCAGCTGAGGCGAACCTAATCATGCTACCTGCTCTTCATGCAAGCCACTTCTTCCTATTAGTTCTCTTTCCAGAGAATAAAGTGGTCCACATATACGATAGCCTAAGGGAAGACAGACCTGGTCGGCAGCTGGCGCAGATGTACTCCACGTACATCAATGCGGTGGTTAGTTTATATTTCTTGACCTTCGCTCATAGTCTATTCTTCTTGTTACATAGGCTTGATAACCTTTTTTATTGTTGGATGCAGACTACTATCATTCCACTAGCGTGCCGACATTTTAAGGGGGAAGCCATCACGGGCAAAACAATGATAGATCCTTGGACAGTCGTGACGATACAAAACCGACCAAAGCAATATAACAGTCATGATTGCGGGATTTATGTCCTCAAGTACATGGACTACTCGCTCGGATGTGCTCGAATATGATACGTGGTCTCGAAACGATGCCTTGACGTTTAGATATAGGATAGCCTGGGAGCTGAAAAAGGGTGTAGCTAGACGCCTTCCTTACCATTATCCTGAGATGTAGTAGACGTTTGTATGAATTATTATTACTATTGTTGGATTTTGGATATTAAGGTTTGAAATTGAATTAGCCTTATTATTACTATTGTTTGATTTTAGACAATGGGTTAACTAGCGTGCCTAAGGTGCAATGAACAAAAAAAAAGTGACAAAAAAAATTACGTATATTTTTCGGAAGCTATGAATTGGGCCCTAAAGTGTGCACGAATAGGCCCTTCATAGGAAAATTCAAAAAATAATGTGCCTCGTTTTTTGCCGAAATTCATACAAATGGGTTAACTAGCATGCCTAAGGTGCAATGAGCAAAAAAAAAGTGACAAAAAAAATTATGTAATTTTTCGGAAGTTATGAATTGGGCCTTAAAGTGTGCCCGAATAGGCCCTTCATAGGAAAATTCAAAAAATAATGTGCCTCATTTTTTGCCGCAATTCATACAAATGGGCTAACTAGCATGCCTAAGGTGCAATGAGTAAAAAAAAAGTGACAAAAAAATTACGTATTTTTTCGGAAGCTATGAATTGGGCCTTAAAGTGTGCCCGAATCGGCCCTTCATAGGAAAACCCAAAAAAGAATGTGTCTCGTTTTTTGCCGAAATTCATACAAATGGGCTAACTAGCATGTCTAAGGTGCAAGAGCAAAAAAAAGTGACAAAAAAATTACGTATTTTTTCGGAAGCTATGAATTGGGCCCTAAAGTGTACCCGAATAGGTCCTTCATAAGAAAACCCAAAAAATAATGTGCCTCGTTTTTTGCTAAAATTCATACAAATGGGCTAACTAGCGTGCCTAAGGTGTAATGAACAAAAAAAAAGTGACAAAAAAAATTACGTATTTTTTCGGAAGTTATGAATTGGGCCCTAAAGTGTGCCCGAATAGGCCCTTCATAGGAAAACCAAAAAATAATGTGTCTCGTTTTTTGCCGAAATTCATACAAATGGGCTAACTAGCGTGCCTAAGGTGCAATGAGCAAAAAAAAAGTGACAAAAAAATTACGTATTTTTCGGAAGCTATGAATTGGGCCCTAAAGTGTGCCCGAATAAGCCTTTCATAGGAAAACTCAAAAAATAATGTACCTCGTTTTTTGTCAAAATTCATACAAATGGGCTAACTAGCGTGCCTAAGTGCAATGAACAAAAAAAAAGTGACCAAAAAAATTACGTAATTTTTCGGAAGCTAAGAATTGGGCCCTAAAGTGTGTCCTTCCAAAAATATCAATAATCTACAAACCAAATCACAAATTAAAGATTCCACAAACCAAATCACAAATTTAAACATTATAAAAGTTCAATTTATACAACTGAAACATTAACCCTAACACTCTTCCTCATCATCGTCCTCCTCGACCATACTGCCAGGTTCGATACCTAACACTTTATAATGGTTTCTCTTGTCATGATCAGTCATCTTATTACACAACGCACACTTTCGCAATTTTTTTGACCCGTTGCTTCTTCAATCAGATTCTTCATGCGTATTGCTCATTTTCGCCCTTTTGTTTGAGAAATAATTGGATCAAAAATGTCGTCCTCCTCACCTTGCAGGCTAGTGCCGTCAATGACTGGCTGTGAAGCTCAATTGAATCTACCGACTGGAGTCGTCCGAGTAGTCGGAGTGTCCCGTCTTTCTGGTAATGCCATCCTAAACTGTGCAAGGTTAGCCTTATCCCGTGCGGCTGCTTCAACTTGATACCTGTACCCATCAAATGTTGACGCTGTATCCAATGATAAACCGTGCATGATGTTACAAAGTGATTATATCGCAGCGTCTCAGATTGCTCGAAATCAACTGAAACATTGGGCACGTAAGGAATGTGACCGTGGACTCTATTGGCTTCCTTCGTCCACCGTTCCAACATATACTGTGGAGGGATTTCACGAGCATTCTTGGCGCTAAAAATCCTTAACGCGTGTCGACAAAGTATACCTTTATGCTCAAACAGTTGACAGTTGCAATTAACCAACCCGGTATCCATACAAACTGCTACGGTAAAATGTCTTCTGTTCCTCAGAGCCGACGAAGAGTACAGATTGACGAAATTCGTCACATTTGTCAAAGCATAAACCTTGATATCTCTGGTGGAATACTCGTGCAACTTTGTCATGCTATATTGATTCGACTTTAGCAGTTCCTCTTGAAACTGTCTAAACATTTCCTTGGTATAGACTTGAGCCGCATGAGCCTCCAAAGGTCAAAAAACTACTATGGCTCTTTCTCTGTAAACTGTATCAAAGTCGGCTTCTCTCTCAAGGAAAAATTTCTTGTCAAGGGCTTTCTGCATCTCTAGTACGAACTCTGTTATACTTGAAGAATGGCCTATGTACCCATCAAAGAATGAATTCATACCTTCGCTTCTCGAGGTTGTAGTCATTCCAACTGCAAAAAACTTCTTGGTGTAGGCACCGACCCACTGTGTCTTGATCTCATACAACGATTGTAACCATTCATGATTGTGCAAATAGTAGTCATCCATTAACTTCGCTCACCTCTCCTCGAACACGTCTACCGTCAACGATTTCTTCACACATGTATTAAAGTCAGTCTTGAATGTCGGATGGTTTGCATATACATTGTGAAGCCGTTCGGGATATTTGTTGCTTATGTGTCATGTCCACAGGCCATGGTGAGTATCTGGAAGGACCTTAGCGATTGCATTTTTCTTTGCCAGATCTTGATCGGTGATGATGGTCTATGGAGGAATATGATACATTGCTTTAAGCCACGTTTCAAATAACCACGTAAATGACTCCTCCGTCTCATTCCTAAGCAGGGCAAAGCCAAACAAGATTGACTGATAGTGGTGGTTCACCCCGGTGAACAGAGCAAAAGGCATAGAGTACTTATTTGTGCGGTATGTGGTGTCAAACGTCACAACATCCCCAAAATTTTGGTAAGCAGCTCTAGAACGGGCATCCGCCCAAAATATAGTACTAATGCGGTTCTCATCATCCAGTTGGAGACTATAGAAAAAGCTAGAATTCTCACTCTGAAGGTGCCTAAAGATATCAAGTGTAGCTTGAGAATCACTCTTACCAAAAGACTCTCTCCTCTAATCACGAAGTTCATTTTGAAAGTCTACTTCGTTGAAACTCAACTTGTCAATCCCCCCAACCTGGCTTAAGAAAACCCCCATCATTCTAGAAGGTGGAATTTTAGCCTCGGCCATTGTAAATATCAGTTGTCTGTGTGCCGCGCTTATTTCTCGGTGTTGATGAATTTGACCAATCTTACTAAAGGTCATCAACTGATGATTATGGCTCAACTCCACTCCTGTCACAATCCAATGGTTTTCATTTTTTCGGTGTACTGCATACACATGGGCCTTACAGCCGGTACCCAGAAATGTGTCCCGTTTTCTTTGTCTTGTTGGCCCTTCGTCACTGATTCGAACAACCGGGGATACATACGGTGCTCATCTATGACACTCAAATAGTCTTCCACAAATTTGATCTGTATTCGCCCGTTTTCTAGTCGTCTTAATTTTAATACCGAAACCTATCGTTTTTGAATATGCTCTATAGTATGCATCAACTTCGTCCAGTGTTTGAAAAACTTGACCCAAGTAAGGTTGATCAGAATCTTCACAAAAAAGTATTTCCTCTAGTTGCATCCATATTGATACTGAAATCTAAAAAATAAAAATGTATATCATTATCAACAAGTCATAGAATTAAATAAAATAAAAATAAAATTTCTTTCCTCCAGTTGCGGAAAATTTTACAATGTTCAATTACCAAAATACCCCCGAGGAGCGACAAATTACCGAAATGCCCTCAGAGATTCATTATCACCCTAACGCCCCAAACCAGCTTCAAAACAACCATTCAGGTGTTTTACTTACATTTCTGGACTAAAAAGTCCTTTGAAAAACGTAACCCCGTAAAATTACCAAAATGCCCCTGGCATCAGAACAATCTCAAAAGTGCTTTAAAATGCTATTTTAAGCTTCCTGAATTCATTCTTGATCTAAACAGTATTTTGCAGACTTTTCATCCAAAAATTCCGAATCGGCGCCTGAATCGAGCACTTAAAAGCCCGTTCGGCCAAAAAAATAGCTAACGACTTCGGAATGGCCCGAATTCCTGGGGCATGGAACTTCCCAACATCCTAGGGTTTTCATAAAAGTTTCGCGCGAAATCGCGCTAGCTTGATATTTTAAATTACAGTGCAAAGTTACAAGGTTCCCCGTATCAGTTAACCCCTTTCCAGTCTTTGGAAAAATCTAAAATTTTTCCGTGATATAGATCTTTTAAAAATAACTAGGGTCTCTTTTTTCTACTTATGCAAAATCTAGCTCTAGCTATCTTTTATAAATTCGTGAAAAATCCTAATTTTGACGCCCTAAAAAATCGCTATTTTAGAATCTATAAATGTAATATTGCTCATCCGATCTCCGATTGATCTGATTTTTATTTCATTCAATTTGTATTTTCTTTATCTTCGATTTGAGTCTACAATGACTATTTTTGGACTTTGAAATTAACATTGAATTATAAGAAAATTCAAAATACTTTCTTATTTTGACTTGATATATTTAAAGAAAAATCCACCGATCTTCTAGCGTAAATTTTTTTTTTTGTATTGTTGTGGAGATTATGTAGGTGAGATATGAAGTATGAAGACAGTTGGTAAAGATGATGGACGTGGAAGAAAGGGTTGGGGGAGAAGGGATTATAAAGAGAGAAAAGTGAGGGAGAGAGAAAGAAAGAAGACAGAAAAAAATCCGTGAGTGAGCAGTCAAAGGCTGTGAAAAAAAAATGGCAGAAGACTCTGCAGCCAAGCTTTGAGCTGCCTCTGGAAAAAAAAAGGAGGGGGGAAGGACAGGAAAAGGGCGGGAGGACGGGGGGGGGGGGGGGAGACACCACGTGGGGGGAGGGATAGGGGCATGGGGGGGGGGGGGGGAAGTGGGGGCCAAGAGGGGGCACCAGGGGGGACATCACGTGGGGGGGAGGGGGAAGCAGGGGCATGCCAACCGGGTTGGGTTGGGGGGGGGGGGAAGTGGGGGCCACGGGGGGGGGGGGGGGAGGGGGCCATCACTGGGGGGAATCGCAACACTTTGTTGCGGTTGGCTTTGGGAGGAAATCATGCCAACCGCAACAAAGAGTTGCGGTTGGGCATTGCCATGGGGGAAGGGGGCATCACGGGGGGACTCCAGGGGGGAGGGGGGCCATCACGGGGGGAACTGCAACACTTTGTTGCGGTTGGCTTTTGGAGGCAATAATGCCAACCGCAACAAAGAGTTACGGTTGTGCATTTCACATCTTTTATCCGACCGCTGGAAAGAGCAGATGTTTCGTGGAGAAAAAAGAATTTCTCCACCGGTAGACAGGGATCGGCTCCCTATATATATATTATGAAAATTTGATGAAGGAAGCTTTGGGTTGGTGTTGGTTTAGTATGTTATACAAATAATTCCCGCTGTGGAACGACGACTTTTTCTAACCAATAAACTACTCTGCCCCATTGCTTGCTTCTTTCGTCGCAATGGGCTTTAAAACAACTTTTTTTGCATATTCATATTCTAACTACATCTCATTTCCTTTTACATCAGATGTCGGGGTCTGAAGACATACTAGATACGGTGGCACTTATAATCTTTGATTTGTGCCACCTGTTAAAGCTGTTCCATCATTACAATCTTAACAGGGCTAGCCCACGCCTATTGAAGGAAGCTCAGTCTTTAGCTCATTTTGCATGTCAGGCTCGCATATCCGTCTACCAAGATTAGGTACGTGATAACCTGAGTAGCTAGACGATTATCAGAGATGATGGAATGTATCTTATGTATGTAGTGGGTTCTTGCTTTGTACCGCTCCTTTTGGTTTCTCTCTTGAGGCTCTGTTTGCCTTTTAGACTGTTATCTGTAAGGCCATATTTCCTATGCAACCTTTTATCTTATCAATGCAATTCTCTTATTATAAAAAAAAAAAAAGGGTATGAGGTTATTTTTAACATTCAATCCATAATTTTGAGATATGAAATTGTATGCTCTCTTTTACATGTGTTACATAGAAATGCATATTTTCTTGTGAATCAATTTTTTGTTACAACTCACGGC
>JAVXUP010004024.1:0-44615 GCA_033070095.1 Escallonia herrerae | reverse complement strand
TATGTACATATACATCAAACGTTTACTAGCCGTCGTTAAGCACTACAACTACGGCAAAGTAACGTACAAGCTAGGAAAGTCTAGACAACAGCGATGCAACTGGGTGGGAGCTGAATGCCTGAAGTACCTCCCGCTCCGCTTGTACCTCTGACCATCCAGCATCAAGCTCGGCCTGTCGCCCTAACCGCTCTGACTCTCGCCCGTCCACCTCACCTCGCCGCCTCTGTAGATCGGACAACTGCCTCTGCAAATCGACGAGCTGTCTCTCTATCTCTGCCACCTGCATGTCAATCCCGGCCAACTCTGCCGTGATCTCTGACCGCTCTGCCTCTAATCCTGTGCGGCGCCGCTCCAGCAACATCTCCCGCATAACCACGACTGCACGCCTCTCATCCATATCGTGGCTGACGCTCCTCGATCTAAAGAAATCTGCTAGCCAGTCCAGCTGCATACCTAGCGATGTGAACGGAGCGAACTCTGAAAGCGACCGAGCAACGAACTCTGCAGTCCAACCCGACGACGGCACACTGGCGAACGGCAGCAACCACTCCATAAACCCTGCAGACACCCACATCCGTAGTACTGGGTTCTCTACCACCACGCTCTCGAATGTCTGCGGGAACGCTGCCTTCACCAGTTCTAACCGGCGCACAGTCTCCGCCGGTAGCTGGAGGCCCCCCCAAGCTGCCACATCCACCTGACCGCTCGAGGATCCTCTACTCATATCTCCGACTGTCGCGCCACTGCCGCCCGCTGCAGAAATCTCCGACATCCCACCCGCCCTCTGCGCCCCAATCGTGGCTGAGTGCATCGCCAGAAGAGTAGCTCCGACCTCAACCACGGACTCCGGCAATGTGTCATGCCGTCGCACCACCACGGCCTGAACCGGTGTCTCTCGCTCACGAATCGAGGCAGCAACAACAGACTCAGGCTCCGCCATTTCGCCACCATCACCTCCCACAACCGGCGTCTCCATGCCTGTCCACCAGTCCTCGTCAATGTCGAACATCACCGTATCGCTCCCCTCTCCGCCGTATAGTGCCCCCACCGTTTCCTCCGTAGCAGGCAATGGGCTCACCCTCCTCGGCACACTGGCCGTCAATAGCTCAACGGCCTCGGTCTCGTCACTGTCAACTAATCTGCCGGCCTCGGCTGCCATAGCCTCCTCGCCTGCGATCTCAGTCTCGGCCTCGCTCCCCCCGCGACCGCCTCTTCCTCGTCCCCCTGGCAAAACCGCTGTCAGTTCACAGATTATGAGCAATATGCAAACCATATTTATACGACAAAAAGAAAGGACAGAAGCAAACCTCAGAGTCTAGCTCCTCTAATACGTCGCGCGGCCTCTTCGCCCCTGATAGGTGTGGGGCTGAGGTACCAGCACTAGCCTGACGAGCTGTCTCCATCATCCCCACTCGCAATGCCGACAAGGGCCCCTTGCCGGCCCCCGGCACCCTCGGCACCTCGGCAATAGGCTCCTCCCCACGGTCCTCCCCGGGAGCCGCGTCCCCCAACTCTACGGCATCCTCCTCCGCCTCCCTCTCCGAGCTCGGAACAGAACTCCCGGTCACCAGTGACAGCATCCCGCACTGCCTCGCGACTGTGGCCGATATCAAACTCAGGGCTCGGTCACATGCGAACACATCTACCTGTCGACGTGTGCCTGACGGCTGTGCCAGCCATCCGGCCCAGCTCCCTCGCAGTCGCTCCCACCAATGCGCATAATCCGCGGTCACCGCCCCTGCCACCTCTGTCCCTGGCTGCCTCCACTCTGTCGTCGGTGCCGGCCACTCGCGGGCTCTGTCATATAGTGTATACCCAAAAGCCGTCGCCACACTCCAAGGGCTGTCATAACCGCATGGGGGCTCTAGATCGTACCCGAACGCCAACGACAGACGGTCCGGGCAATACCTCGCCACATAATAGCAGCACTCGGCGGGCTTCCCGCCATCATCTGTCAATACCGGGAGCCAGCCGGGAAAATACGCGACCAATAGCGCCAGCTGTCCTGGCGCTAGCTCGCCTCTCCGGCTCAGATCTGTCGTCACCTCCTGCACGTGCAGCCATGGCGGCGTACCATATGACGCATGCATCTCCATATAGGGCCGTCGCTCACATTCCCCCCGTTTGTCTAGAATCTGTGCCAACGGGCACCCCGGCCTCCTGATGCCTGCCCAAGCAAAAGCCCGAGACCCGCTACACCACAACGCCACCTGCCGCGACCTGCCTGGACGGGTCACTGTCCCCATCGTCGGTGACGGGTGTGCGAGTGGGTATCCGTCAGGACGGTACCCTGGAAAGCACTCGTACAGGTACCTCTGCAAAAACATCCAGTCCACGTATGTCGCCACCTGATACCGACCATACGACCGCTTCACGTCATTCACGAACTGATCTAGCCGCGAGTATAACGTGCCCAAGTACACCGGAGCCAAGCCGACCCGCCTTCCCTGCGCCATCCTAATGGCCAAGGGAAACACCCTCGGGGAAATGCCATCCTCAGGTGTCCCCTCAAACACAAACCTGCAAACAACGACCGGCAACATATGTCAGTTTGACGTTTTACAGGGCAAGCAGGACATACGATATATTCACAAATAATCACACGACAGTACAAAATTTACCTCGATAAGAACATCGCCAAAAACGCCACCAACTCGTACCGATCGCTGCCATGATACGGACCCATCACAAACTGGGCAGCATTGCCCAACTTCTGGCCTGTCCTCGCCTGCGGCGTGCCGTAGAACTGGCGCAGCCACCCACCGTACGTCCCCTTCCGGTGCCTCTTCGTCTCCGCCAAAATGTCCAGTAGCTGCGTCTGCAACAACCGCTCCTCCCCGCTCAGCCGGGTCACCCGTGCATCCACCTCCCCGTGTATCGGCAGCCCTGTCAGCATCAACACATCGAGTAACGTCGGCCCGATCTCCCCGAACTCGGTCACGAACGTATGCGACTGCGTGCTCCATCTTGCCAGCAATCGGGTCATCCCTGGCGTATCCCTATATAACTCCACCCCCCTCGCCGTAACACTGATCGCCGGTAACAGCCCTAGTGCCTGCAACACCTGCGCCCTCACCGGTGTCTCCAACATATGCTCACACCAAAAGTCCCACCCTACCGGCATCGCACTATGGCCCTTGAACATCACCGGCGACCAAGGTATGTCCTCTCTCCCAATCAACAATGCCGGTACATACCTCGGCGACATCACGGGCGCCTCCGCCGGGCTCGGCGCGCGAAGGTAGGGTGACGACAGCCGAGGCTCCTCTCCCATCGACGGACCACCCCACGGTGTCCTGAACGCTCCGTCTGCCACACGAATGGCCAACTCCCTCCACAGCTCACGGTCCGGTACACACGGTACTACTCCCCTCACCCCCAGCAATGTGTTTGTTTTATCTGGCTCCGGATCGTAGGACCTCCTACCGCCATCATCAAAGGTCAATGGCACTGCCGCCTCGACACCCACTGACGGTGTGGCCTTATCGACTGGCGGCGCCGGCACAGGTACAGTCATCATATCCCGCGGGGGTCGCGATGTACCCGTCGCGGCCCCTCGCGGCTTCGCCCACATCTTCTGCCGAACTTTTTTCGCTGCTGGCGTCGCTCCGGGCTGTGAGGATGGGACTTGGGCCTGTCGGACAACCTGCGTGACCGACCCCCCGTGACTGGCTGACCCCCCATGTGCGGCCGACCCCTCCCGTGCGGCCGACCCCCCGTGGCTGGCCGACCCCCCTTGCCCGGCCGATCCCCCTCGCTGGGCCGACCCACCCCGTCCGGCCGATCCCCCTCGCTCGGCCGACTCCACTCGTGCGGCCGACCCCCGTGGCTGGCCGACCCCCCATGCGCAGCCGACCCCTCTCGCTGGGCCGACCCCCCTTGCCCGGACGATCCCCCTTGCTGGGCCGACGCACCCTGTCCGGCCGACGCCCCTCGCTGGGCCGACCCCCCTCGTGCGGCCGAGCCCCCGTGGCTGGCCGACCCCCCTCCCCTCGCAGAGCCACCAACTGGCCGACCCCCTGGCCCCGACGACCCCTCGCCCAATTCCACCTCTTCTCTCACCATCCATTTTTCTCTCTTTCTTTTCTCTCTCTCTCTCTCTCTCTGACTTGCGTAGGCACAAATGGCGGTGCCTCCGCCCTGCCCCCCTCCGCTCCTTATATAGGGGTGGGCAATTTTCTTTTCTTTTTATTTTTCTCTTTCTTTCTTTCTTTTTCTATTCTTTCTTTCTGTCTTTTCTTTTTCTTTCTTTTTTCCTTTACTTTACGCTCCCGTCCGCCGGCGCCTCGCCACAGTTTGTCGACCACGCGCCGTCACCGCTATGACCGCAGTGCGCGCCCGCGCGCCACCTCCACGACCTTCGTCGCACGCATTCACATGACAGCTCCGCGACAGGCCCCGTCGCCCGCGTGCCATCTCCTTGAACCGCGTCGCTTGTGCCAACTCATCGTGCCCTTTACAACGCGCGCTCAACGCCAATGGTCACTTGATGCACTACCGCGACGTTCGTCGCCGCGCCCGTGCGCCATTCTCATCATGTGTGCCCTCGGCACCAACTGTAGCTCCGCGACGTTCGTCGCCGCGCCCGTGCGCCATTCTCATCATGTGTGCCCGCGGCACCAACTGTAGCTCCGCGACGTTCGTCGCCCCGCCCGTGCGCCATTCTCATCATGCGTGCCCCCGGCACCAAGTGTAGCTCCGCGACGTTCGTCGCCGCGCCCGTGCGCCATTCTCATCATGCGTGCCCCCGGCACCAACTATAGCTCCGCGACGTTCGTCGCCGCGCCCGTGCGCCATTCTCATCATGCGTGCCCCCGGCACCAAGTATAGCTCCGCGACGTTCGTCGCCGCACCCATGTGCCATTCTTATCACATGTGCCCGGGCACAAAGTATTGCTTCGCGACGTTCGTCGCCCCACCACTTTCATGACATGTGCTCCGGCACCATGTATTGTCCCCGCGACAATCGTCGCCATGACCATGCACCACGACCATGTTACAAGCCTCCGGGCATAACACCCGTTCACCACACCATGCGCCCCCGCCACAGGCATGGAAGACCTGCAACCCACTCTCTAGAGTGTGCGGCATTCTGGAGGCTCCGCTCGTAGTGCTCCTGCACGAGGACCCCTCCCTGCGGCATGGGCTGAGCGCCAGCACGGGCTAGTGCCATCGCCGGCACAATCAACTACGGGATGGGCTCACAACCTTGAAGCCATCGCCGGCACAATCAACTACGGGATGGGCTCACAACCTTGAAGCCATCGCCGGCACAATCAACTACGGGATGGGCTCACAACCTTGAAGCCATCGCCGGCACAATCAACTACGGGATGGGCTCACAACCTGGAAGCCATCGCCGGCACAATCAACTACGGGATGGGCTCACAACCTTGAAGCCATCGCCGGCACAATCAAACTACGGGATGGGCTCACAACCTTGAAGCCATCGCCGGCTCAATCAAACTGCTACACGGGCTTAGCGTCATCGCCGGCTCCATTACCAGGAACCTTGGCCCCCGCAGCAACAGGGGCTGTAACCACATCGTTTATGCATGCGACGCCCGCTCAGGTTGCCCCTCCGCGCCCGCCGCACGCAGGGGGCTTATGTTCATACCCTATTCTGGTCGCACCCCAAGACCCGCCAAGGGACCCACTTTGCACGACACATCACCCAGTCAGCGGTCAACTTTTCAACGCTCGAGGGCCGGTCAAAGCAACGCATGCTCAAGTCACGTGAACCATTCGTGAAGCGACTTCGGCGTGCCTTCCACCCCAAGGGGTCGGCCACCCCAAGGGTCGGCCTCCCTTGGGGGTCGGCCACCCCAAGGGTCGGCCTCCCTTGGGGGTCGGCCACCCTCGGGGGGTCGGCCTCCCTCTAGGGTCGGCCTCCCCCAAGGGGTCGGCCACCCTGGGGGGTCGGCCACCCCGAGGGGTCGGCCTCCCTCTAGGGTCGGCCTCCCCCAAGGGTTGGCCACCCTTGGGGGTCGGCCACCCTCAGGGGGTCGGCCTCCCTCTAGGCTCGGCCTCCCCCAAGCGTCGGCCTCCCTTGGGGGTCGGCCACCCCATGGGGGTCGGCCACCTGCCTTGAACACCGACGCCGTCACCTTTGACCCCACCACATTGTCACGACGACCGTCGCTCGCGGCCGCACTCCGCCATAGTCGCGACAACCGTCGCTCTCGGCCGTGCCCCTTCGTCGCGATGACCGTCGCCCGTAGTCTCGATGACCGTCACTTGTGGCCGCTCTGTCGCCATGACAACCGTCGCTCACGGTCGCGCGCCATCCACGCAACGACCCTCGTCGCTCGGAGATCACTCTGCGACCCTCGTCGCCCGCACTCAACCGCGCCCCATGCGCTGCAATCATGTTATATGCTCACGGGATAGGCTACTCCGCCAGGACACTATCTCCGCCGGGGTGCCTGCGTGACTGGCCTACGTGCTCTGGCACTGGGGGCTCGCGTCGGCACCCCTAAGGACTATGACCCCCGGGTCACTCCGAGATGGGAGCAGGTCTTCGGAAGGGCATCTTGCCTAGTCCACCTGGCAGCTGGGCGTCGGGTCTTCCCCACCGCTGCCAGGACCGTGGGATTCAGTAAGGGCTTGGACTGGAGGCTGGGGCAACGGGCTACTCTGACCATGCTACCGCGGCATGATCAGTCTCCTCAGACAGGCAGAGAGACGTCGCAAGGGCAGGGCAGCACGAACTTAGGGACCGGCAGTCCAACGAAGGGTCAGTGCGTTGGCCCCCTGGTGACGTGTCGTTCCCAGGGGGCGACACATGTCAACTTATGACACATGCACATTTTTGCCTATAAATAGTGGACTTTGGAGCTTCTTCAAGGATCGGATTCTCATTTGGACTTTTCACTTTCTCTCTCTAAAGGAAACATTCTCTCTGGAATTCTAGTGAGAGAAATATACTTGAACTCCCGTCTACGGACCCTGGACGCCATACCCTCATTACGGACTGCAGACTGTCGGTCCTGTTCATCGTCACCTTGCCTGCGCAGCACTGCCACCCCTCACGACCTGTCTGGGGAGCCTTGTCCTCGGCCCTTGCGCCGTCCTTGCTGTCTCCCACGTTGCCTACCTGGAAGCCAACTCAGACCGCATCCTTTGTGGCACCTCCACGTATCATCGAACCATTTCCGGCACCATCACACAGATAGGAGGCATCGTGAGCTCGAATTTGACGTTGGTGATCATGTGTTTTTGATAGTATCCCCGTGGAAAGGAGTCTTGAGGTTTGGGAAGAAAGTAAAGTTATCTGAAAGGTACGTTGGACCGGTTGAAATCTTGGAGCGGATTGGAACACTTGCTTATCGTTAGCTTTGCCTCCTAATTTGTCAAGAATACATAATGTTTTCATGTTTCAACCTCAAGAGGCCATGGGTACACGACTAAAAGTGTTTTTGGTCAAATTAAAAGTGTTTTAAATCGAGAGAAGAAACAACTGATGAATTTGGTCGAATGAAGGGCCTTTTTGGTCGAATGGAAATGTTTTTGGTCGAATGAAAAAGAATGGGTACAAAGGAAGCTATTTCGCAACTGAAGGATTCGATCGAAGGAATAGTTTTCCTTCGAATGAAAGTGTTAGGTTCCCTTTTCGTAAATATTAGAAAGTTTTGGGTACATTTTGAATAAGTTACATAAATTTTAGGGAGTGTTAGTGTAAATTGTCAACTTAGGATTCCTCCTATAAATAGATTCTTTTCCCTCCAACTCTTCTTTTTTTAGTTCCCTTGCTTCTCTTCTTAAAGGTTAAGAGAGAGAGAGAGGGCTTGGGAGACTCTTGAGATACTAAGGCAGCACTTTAAGGATTTCGTACCAAAGGACTTGATTAAGGTAAGGGATTTCGTATTTCTTGTTGTGGTAAGGATTCGATAATTAGTATCATTTTACTAGTTGTTATACAACTTTGGAGAATCGTTCACCTTGCTTCGTATTTAGTCATTACTATTTGAATTCGATATCCGTAATTTGCATATGATCATTAGAATGAACAACCTTTTGTTAAAAAAGAGTCTTTAAGACTTTTGTAGTCACTTTCGATGACTTTTATAGTTACTTGGTAACTTTTGCAGCCACCTTAGTAGCTTTTATAGTCACTTTAAATGACTTTTGGATAGTCCTCAACATGATGGCTATTACGCTACCGGTATGCGTTTTGTACCTTCGAATTTTGTGTTCGATTTGGGCCTATGGCCACTAATGATCATTTCGTATATTTGATTCGCTTATTTGACGTAAATGTCAATTGTTATTGTTTTTTTTGTCAAAGTTATGGAAATGTTTCGAAACACAAATTATCGTATTTGCTTCCATTTGATTTCCCCTTACTGGGCTATTTGAGCCCACCCCTATTTGTTGCTTTGTCCCTTACCATAAATGGTAAGCATAATTAGGAGCTTGACACGTTTGGGGAATTATAGTTTCTATTTTGTTAGCATGTCAAAAATAATGTATTCCTTTTTGAGAACTTTATCCGGCTGTGGGTAATTTGATTTGACATTAGACTTTTGTAATAAAATTTGAGGATGGATCATTCTTCTGTGATTAATGGCTGTATGAGGCAAGGTTGTTTTGTGCCTCTACTTTTTGGAGGTACTTTGTTGATAATGGATTAGATGCTTTGTTTATACCTTGTTGTAATTGAGTATTTATTCGAATGCATTTGATTTAGGACTTGAAGTACATTGGTAACGGCTCCCAATGTCGGGTGGGTTACAAAAAGTGTCGAAATTATTTTAAAATCATATGTTTAGTTAAATCAACTACGATATGGATAATAGTACCAAATCAACTCTAAAATTTACGAAACTATAGCCAAGTCGTCTTTATGCTACAAAAACATTACCAAAAGTTTTCTAGAATTTAATATGAATTCTACAGTCTCCAAACAAATTTTAGAAGAACTGAAATTGCAAAAAATATTAAGAATATCAAACAATATCAAAAAAATATGAAATTTTACAGTATTTTTAATATTGCCCTTTGATCCTTCATGTTAAGCTTCAACATTTTTCAACAATTGAAAGAGATCGACAGCCACGTGGTATAACTATAACGCCCCCAGAAATCCGTAGCTCCGCCGCCCCGAACACCCAGGTCGTTAACCTACCGGATCACATCAAAGCTGTCAAATCCTGTACACAACCACATACTTTAAAGCATCTAATCCGATACCGACTCGAATTCTCCAAAATACAAGATTTTAACAAAACCTGCTTGAACTCAAACCATTAAAACCTAGGTTCTTTTCAAGCTTGAATCCCTAAAGGATGAATCAACAGTACAGACCCACGCAGGGTCTTACTATACCGTGGTGATGGGCTCATCAAAATCTCACTCAGACTCTAGACCATTCCCGAACCTGTTATAGCTTATCATCACCTGCAGAAAGGGAGCCAAACGGAGGGTGAGCTTTTGAGAGCTCAGTAAGGTCACACAAGGACTACCAACAGGATTACAAAACGATTACAAGAATCCAACTAACAAAAATTTCCAGAATACTTCAAACGGTCAGAAAACTCAATGATTCTCAAAATGATCAAAATTCACAGAAACAGATACCAAAATAGACAATAATACCCATGATGGGTTCCAGAACGATTAATAAAAGATCATCTTCAAAACACAACAGAGTTTTCTCAAGATCTTTCAAGCGTATACAGATCATCTGAGACAGTTCTTTCCAAAATACACTGAAGGTTTTTCCAAAGAATTTCAACAGAAGTACAGATCATTTCAGATAATACTATTAAAGTTTGTCAGGGGATTTCAACCCAAGTACAAATCCTTCTAGCTAAGTACAATGAATGTTTGTCAAGGGCTTTCAACCCAAGTACAAATCATTCTAGCTAAAGAAAATCAAAAATCAAATGTTGATCCTGGGCGATTGCAATGCCATTACGGCAAGCTCATATAGTGTTTTCATGCATGATGTACTAAATAATTACTAGTCCACTTGGGTACTAGCCTGCGTTTCATGCAGGATTCAACCAGCCTTATACCGCCTCCCCACTAAACAGGTACCCAGGCCAACACAGAAATTAACAATATCAATGAGCATTAGCATAAGCTCATATCCCCGAAATCAATTCGGTTTCTCATAACAATAATCATACTGACATAAGTCAGCTTTCTGCATTTTCAGAAGAAATCAGATTTTTCAGAAGAAATCAGAATTTCATAAGAAAATCACAGATAAACAACAAAAACGATTACGAACAGATATCAAATTTAGACATAACAATTCAGAAGAAATCAAAATTTCAGAAGAAAATCACAGATAAACAACAAAAACGACTGCGAATAATTATCGAATATAATCACAACAATTCGGGAGAGTGGATACAGATAATTATTAAATTTTCTCGGCCCGCAATAACAGGCGAGCATCAAAAGATTTCTAAACAATCGATTCAGGTTCAATATTGGGGTTTTCAGGGCAATAACATGCTGATATCCATACAGAATTCAGAGTTCGGCATTAGTCGTAAATAAATCAAATGAGTACTTACGAGTACGAGCAATAGAATAAGGGTTCGGACAAAGTCCTTACCCAAGGTTCAGATAGAATCCCTTACCTGGATTCGCAGCTAAATTATCCTAACCGGAAGTCTTTAGCTTTAACCTAAACGGAATAATCGAACCATTAGAATACAGCCTGCAGAAAAAAAGTATAACTTAATATCAACTCACACATGCTCCCACAATGAACCTCCCCTCACCGGGTATGTAAAATTACCGAAACGCCCCTAGGGTGTAAAATTACCAAAATGCCCCTCTCGGACTTAAATCACCCAAACGGTCTACCCATAAGTAGAATCACTAAAATAAACTTTCCATATGTAAATTTATGCAAAAATGCCTTTCTTAGGTCAAATTACCAAAATACCCCTTCGAGGTGGCAAATTACCAAAATACCCCCGTTACACTTTAATTCTCGAAATGACTTTTCCATAAGAAAAGTTGCTAAAATAATCTTATTGTATGTAAACTTACTTCAAAGTACCCCTTATAGGTAAAATTACCAAAATACCCCTTCAGGGTGGTAAATTACCAAAACACCCCTGGGGGTTTCCGGCACCAGAAAAATCTCAAAAATATCTTAAACCACTATTTTAAGCATCCCGATGTTATTTCTGGCCTAAAAAGTATTTTATAAAATTTTCGTCCGAAAATCCCGAACCGGTGTCCCGACTGAGCGCTAAAAGGTCTGTTTCACGAAAAATACCTATCGGACTCAGAATGGTACGAAATTTTAGATACTGAATCATATCTATAAAATAGCGCTTCCATAAAATGTTTAGGTTAAAATAACTTGGTTTGATATGCTAAATAAATTGATAAAGTTCTTCAATTAGTACCCTAATTTAGGGCCCTTCGCGAACTCCAAAAATTCCCAAAATTTTCCAGAGGATAGATCTCAAAACAATACCTGGGGTTACTATTTTGGACTTTGCCAAATTTTGGTCCAAACTATTTATAAAAATTCATTGAAAAACTGTCCAAATAGTATTCCACCTTTAGTGACACTTACGGTCACTATTCACGATCAAAACACCTACTACTTCACCTTAAATGCACACACTTCGTCTTCTTCCTCACGACTGCACACACACAACTCACCGATACTCTCCTTTCACCCACGGCTACCCTTCCAAGTGCTCCCAAAACCTCTACCCGAATGAATTTACACCCTAATACTCACATTAACATTCAATTAATCACACCCTGACACACCCCATCACTCACCCGAAACACATACAAACACACACACTAAAGCACGCCCAGAACCCACACACTGCACATACACTTAAGCATACATCCACACTGTAAACACAATTATACCCACATTTAAGGCACATATACACGCACATAACTACAGATTCATCCTCCACAAATTCACGCACTCCCACTGTCACAACGCATTGAACACGCCCTGCATACACTGCATACCATCACACCCCATGCACCTTCTGCCTTACCCATTCAACAGCCCAATTACACCATAGTTCCCCCCATTAATCCACTGTCCTGAAGCTCCCCAACCCAGAAACGCACACCTACACATAATAGCACACAACACTCACAATTACATCTGCGTACACCCTCCTATACACGCAAAATCACGCTGCTCGCATGAACATATACATATACACAGACATGCGAAAATCAGGTTAAAAAATATTACCACTTCGGACTTCTTCTTTTCTCTGATTGATCCATTTTTTTTTGTTCTTCACAGCCGAGCTTCTTCTTCTTCTTCTTCTTCTTCTTCTTCTTTTTTTTTTCCTCTGTTTGCTTCCCAGTTTCTTTTCCTGTTTCTCCGTCAGCTTCTTTCTCTCTTCTTTTTTTTTCCTTGTTCTTCCTTTCATCTGAAGCCTTATCCTCCCATTATAAAAATTATATAGTTAGCTTAGTCAACTAAGCTAATAGGAGCTGGCAAGCACAAAGAAAATGGATTCTAATTTACTTTTATAAAATTGCACAAATAGCCCTAAAGTTTCCAAAATTACGAAAATGCCCCTAAATTTTCAAAAATTATATTTTTGCCCCAAAATTCTTTTAAGCTTCCACAAGCTTCTAATGCTCGAGTATTGCTCAAAATTAGCGACCGTTTATTTTTCGGAGCCCGAATGATTATTTTAATCGGCTCCCGAAGTTCGGGATATTACAATAACTGTGCAAGCACAGTGTACTGCTTTACAGCATCAACCATCACTGTTCATCATCTTTTTCTTCTTCCACCTCTGTCCAAACCCATAACTTAACCTCACATAGAAACCCCTCAAGGTAGCCGTCCCCCCTCTTTTTTCTTGCTTTACACTCACTCTAGTACATACAAAAACCCTCACATCTCACATAAAAATACCCACACTCAACAATTAAACACACACATACATTCCACAACCATTGCCTCATGGCAGTGGGTCTTCTTCTTTTTCAAAAACACATGTGCACACCAACATTACACACACACACACACACACAACCTGTTTGCACAATTCTCCTTACCCACAAATACACAACACACCCCTATTACACACAAAACACACACTCACGCACTCACTACACCCTCATAAACTCACCTCTGCACAGCCATACCCACTGTCTCGCACGACAGTGGATTTTCTTCCATCATAAGACCCCTTTCAAACATATCTTTACATTACACACACGCTTAATGGCAGCCATCATGGCTGCTTCTCTTTCCCTCTCCTTCTCACTGCTATAAGCCACGTACAGAAACACACACTCAGGGCCCTGGCAGCCCCTCACGCACTTGAAACACTAAACACATTTAATGAAAAGAATGATAGAAGTCTTACTGGAGATATCTCACCGGAAATTCTTTCTTCCTTCTCCTACTTCTTTCTTTCTCTTGCTCTGTCTCGATCGTTCTCTCGTTCTACCGCAAATCTGAAGAAGAGAAGAACTGGGGGAACGACTGTTCCTATAGGTTCACAATATAAATAGAAACCCTAAGTTGGAAAATTTTCCAAAAACCCCCTAAATTTTAATAGGTATCCAAAACTATACCCAACTCTTTTTTGTATTACAAAAAGGCCCAAAGAAATTATTTACGATAATTTATGTGCTAGGAATTTTTTTAATGGGTTGGTACACTACCCCACTTTACTAATATTCGCTAATAATACAATGATGCAAAATAAAAAACAAATCATTGCTAATTATTCTCGACAAAATATTAATTCTACATATTGTTACTAGATATGTATAGAAATGGTAACTAAAAGTTGCTAATATCATATCAGTACTAAGGGTAGAGTACGAAAATTATCGCTAAAGGTTTCTAAAAATTTCATTAACACTAATCGTCACTGAAGACTTCAATCTATATCGCCTATAACTGCTATCATTAAGTTATAACTTATAGTTTCAAAAAAATTTGTCGCTAAAGATCAGAAAGATTAATGCTCGCTAATTCATTGCTAAAAATTCAATAAATAATGAGTTAGGATTTATTTATTTATTTATTTATTTATTATTATTTTGCTTTCATAAACTAGCCTCAGGTTTTGGGCTATTACAAGATGACTAGGTGGGTTTTTCAGACAAAAAAGATCTTTCTAAAAGTTTTTTGTTCGCAATCCTAAACTGCTTATGAAACTGAGCGTTAAGGATCCTATTTCCAAAGGATATCAAATAGAATCGGAATGCTATGAAATTTCAGATGCTCAACCGTTCAAGTAAGATCAGATCACTGTAAAATTTCTGGCTAAAAATAATCTCTTTTACTATGCCAGTTAATTCGAAAACCTATTTTCAAAACAAAATTATTTCAGGCCCTTTGCATGCCTAGAAAAATCTCAAAAAATTTTACTTTGAAGGTTTCACAAAAATTAGAGGCGTTTTAGTTTTGACGTTACCCAAATATGCTCAAGAATGGCTTAAAAAGTTTTGGACAATGGACTGATATGTAATTCTAGAATCAACATTTTCAGCAAATCTTAGTTTTGTACATTAACTATTTCGAGGAAAAAATATTACGAATCTTAGAAAATTTAAAACTAAAAAGTTAAAGCAAACTTTCTGAGGTTTTAAAAAATATAAGGATCATAAAAATACAATGAGTAATGAATTGTGACTGATAGAAATAGCACATCACTACGCAGACCAGTCTTGTTAAATGGTTTATTTGGAGTAGAAATACTATGAATCTCAGAAAACTTAAAAGTTGAAGAATTTTTTTTGAGGTTTCTAGAAATATAAAGTTTACAAAAATACCATGAGAAATGAATTTTCGATGACAAATTGGAGTAGTTGCCAGAAACCAAAAACAATTCTGGACTTCTACGGTGAATTGATTTTAAGGTCGCTTTTCGATATGCAAACGTGAGATTTTAAGAAAATTCAAAACTAAAAAGTTAAAGGGGAGAGCACAATGAAGTTTCAAAAAGTGCAAAATCATCTCAATCGGAAAAAAAAAATATGAAAGAGATATGATAAAAACCCTAACCCACTCTTATGCTGCTCTACATCAGCCTTCTTCTCAAATACACCCACATCTCACCCTCTGAGACACGCACAATACACACCAATTCACACACAATAACTTACATAAAACACCTAATTACGTGACTAAAATTTGAGAGAAAAGATTAGGGATTTACCTTAAAAAGTTTTGCCCTAAGTCTTGCTTCTCTCTCCATTTCTCTTTCTGACTTTCACGTAAAAGAGGTGGGCAGACTTCTTGGACGGCTCCCCCCCCCCCCCCCCAAGACCCAAAAAACAATGCTCTTATATATGGTTTCCCTAATGCTAATAGTTGCTAACAACCCCCTCATACTTAGTTATTTTCACCAATCCATATCTCTTAGAAGACCACAAACTCTTTAGATTAAGATAAAAAAAAATTCATCAACAAATGAAAAGTTCCCGGCGTCACATTCTTCCCACCTCATTAATTTGCAAGAGTATTATAAATTGTCGCTAAAGGTCACAATCTAGACAGGTGGCGATAATCGTCGTTAAAAACTCCAATTAATGTATATAACCATATCCGCGCTAAAAAATTAACAAAAAATTTAGGATTCACTGTAAACCGTATTCCTGGTGTGGGGTATTACATTATCTACCCCTTAAGAAATTTGGTATTCTTTAGATTACTGCTCTTTAACCATGACTAATCTCCATAACACCTCGAGTGGTGATATCCCTACATCCATTTACACGGTCGGTAACAATCCATATCCAATTTCAAGTGAGTTACAATGTATATACGCTAAACACCTGAAAGTACCATACTATTTTAATTAACGTAGTCTCAATTATAAATTTTCTTAAGTCACAAGTTCATCCATACTAAAAATGCTATCTCCATATTTCTCCATTTATCCAACTAAATTGTCGCTAAATTGCAAAGTCTCACCGTGTGAAAATTTTCTAAACTGTCAAGTATGTTCATCAAAATTAACCTTAGATTTGAGACTAGGATATTACAAGCTCTCCCCGTTATAAGAAATTTGGCCTCGAATTTCACAATTCTTACAATGTCTATGCACTACGCTTCCACTATAGTAGCCAATAAAATACACAAACATTACTCAAACTGCATGGAATTTCATGCCCATGAATACTCAAACATAACCATTTACTTCCAAATCGTAGCGTCAAACTCAACCCTATCATATTATACTTGCGTTCTAACGGTTCCAGAACCTCAAGAACCGATGACCTCAATATTTAAAGGTTAGTTCTTATACTCTAATATTCGAGAGCTAAATTCACAAGATTTTTAACTAACTACATTCAAAATACATTATCACGTTTAGTTCTAAAAGAAAACTTTCGGTCAAATTTCCCTTGTCTCTAACCTCAAGAGACAACATCATATTTGAAAGTCGCAAGCTCTCTAAACTCCAAAGATGTAAACCTTAGTGTAGCATAATGTATAACTAACTATTATTATACATGCTACTCTATAACCTTGGCTAGGTTTCTTGCAACTAGAAATATATCCTCCCACTATTATGAGCTAACTTCACCCTTATGAAAAAATTTCATATAATTATTCATAAAACTTCCAAAGCTCAAGTCAAAACACCAGTCACAATTGTGGCAACTTCAAGCATTTCACCGTACATAATTCATCAATTAGGATGCTATAACCTAACCAGCGAGATCATTACTTAAACTCTAATATCCCAAGATCATAATACTCTGATACCATTTCTGTCACAACCCAAACCCACGGGTGAGCCCATGGGCTAAATTTGTGATCGGCCACAGGCCCATTCTATAACGCCCCTAGAAATTCGGAGCTCTGCAGCCCCGAACCCCCGAGCTGTTAACCTACCGGATCACGTCAAACTTGTTAGACCTGTTCGCTAACACATATTCCAAATCTTCTAATTCAGCATCAACTCAAATCTCTTAAAATACTATAACACAATCGCTTAGCTTAAACTATTACAACTTAGGTTCTTCACAAATTCCAATTCCTAAGAACTAATTTACAGTACCGACCAGCGCAGGGGTCGTAATGATGGGCTCATCGGAATCTCACTCAGATTCTAAACCCATTCCAGAGCATTCTACATCTGACCTTTACCTGCAGAAGGGAATCAAACGAAGGGTGAGCTTTTAAGAGCTCAGTAAGGTCGTACAGGGACCAACAAAAAAAATTACAAAACGATTCCAAGAATCCAACTGATGAAGATTTCCAGAATACTTCAAACGGTAAAAAACTCAATGATTTCTAAAAATGATCAAAATTCATCAGAAATAAATACCAAAATAGACAAATACAATCACGATGGGTTCCTAATCGATTAATAAAAGATCATTTTCAAAGTCATCATTTTAAATAATACGATAAAGACTTGCCAAGGGATTTCAACCTAAGCATAAATCATTTCAAATAATACGTTAAAGACTTGCTAACGGATTTCAACCCAACCACAAATCATTTTCAATAATACGATGGAGAATTGCCATGGGGTTTCAACCCATACACACTACCTCACACACAATATCATATCTAAAACACCCAATTACATGGTTAAAATTAGAGAGAAAGGATTAGGAATTTACCTTAAGAGAGTCTTGCCCTAGTTGTTACTTATCTCTTCCTTTCTCTCTCTGACTTTCATGTAAAAGAGTGGGCAGATGTTTCTTGGACGGCTGCCTTCTTAAGAGCTCCTTTACATATCGTTGCCCTAGATTGAAAGACTTCTAAAACCCCCCCCCCCCTCACCCTTAGCTATTGTTCTCACTTCACCAACACTCTCTTAAAAGACCATAGTTAATCTAGATTAAGGTTTAAAACAAAGTTTTTGTCGACTAAACAAAATTTTAGGCGTTTCAGTCTCCCCAACTCATTAATTTGCAACTCAAGAGCATTATAAATTGTCTTTAGAAGTCATGATCAATACAAATGGGGATAATGGTTGCTAATGATTCCAATTAATGTATATTACCACAACCGCCGCTAAAGAGTTAACTAAAATTCTAATATTCACTATAAATCATATTCTAGATGCGGGGTATTTATTACATGTAAGTGAGTTTTTAATTGGACTATTGATGAATGTCTTAGTGAGGCTTATAATAGTGAATCAAATTATTTTGGAAATTAGTAAGTTGGATTAAATCTTGAGTTCAAGTTCTAATAAGGCCTGGTAGAGCCCTGGGTAGATGTTTGAACGTGTAATATCCCGAACTTCAGGAGCTAGTTAAATAATCGTCTGGGCTCCAAAAAAATTACGGGCAATAATTTTAAGCAATGCTTGGGTATTAGTAGTGTGGAGGAGCTTAAAAGAATTTTGGGACAAAAATATAATTTTGAAAATTTTTAGGGCCATTTTGTAATTTGAAAAAAACCTTTGGGGGCAAATTTGTAAATTTTGAAAAGTATGCATGTGTGTCAAATTTTGGAGAAATGGTCTTAATATGGAGCCACCACCTACTTCTCTGATTGATGACTAATGAAATTTAATACAAGATAATGATTATTATATTATTGGTAAATCAAATGAAAATAAAGGAAAACAGTGAAAGAGAAATAGAAACAGAGAAGAAAAGAGAGAATCAGGGGCTTCGGGGGGCAGGGGTCAGAGAACAAGAGAAAGTCTGAGAAGGAAATTTCAAGGTAATCCTTCTCCCCTATTTTCGGTGTGTGAATTTAGTGTATGTATGTGTTAGGGCCTGGTGCAGCATGTGGGGGAGCCATGAATATGGCTGTGCAGAGGTGGTGATGTATGTGTGTTTAGGTGCCTTGAGTGTGTGGGTTTGGTGAGAAACTGTTGTACAAAGGTGGGGATAGTGCAGCTGTGATATATATATATATATAGAGAGAGAGGATTGGGATAAAATTCAATGCGCAAGTGTGTGATTCTGTGTGTGCGTAATGATTGTGCTACATGAGTGGGTGAAACAGCAGTGTGCTGTTGTATGTGTGTATGTGCATGATTCGAGAGCGTAGTTGTATTGTGTGATGTAACTGGTGGAAGGGGTGGGTGTTTTTGTGAGTTGGTGTGGGAATTAGGCGTCTATTGTGTGAGGTATGCAGTGTATGTGGTGTGTGTCCACGCGCACGTGTGTTCTTAAGTGTGCGGGTTACGGGTGTGTGAAATGAGTAATTATGTGTGTACAAGTGTGTGGATGTTTGTGTTTTAGGTGTCATGATGTGCATTTCAGTGGGTGTTTGGTCTGTAAACATGCAGCAGTGTGTGTATGCGAGTGTGCTTCCACAGAAGAGTGAAGAAGATGAGATGTGTGTGTAAAAGGTGAACTAGTGTGTGTGAATGATGCGAACAATACTTGTTATTGTCGCTAAGGATTGACATTAAATTAGGCAGTTTTTCAATGAATTTCTATAAATGGTTAGAGCCAAAACTAGACAAAGTGTTAGCTGTAAACCTTAATATTTTTTCGAGACGTACGCTTTGGAATTTTTTGAAAACTTTCGGTGTTCGCGAAGGGCGCTAAATTAGGGTATCAGTTAACTAAAATTATCAAATTATTTAACATACCAAACTAAGTTATTTTGATCTAAAAATTTTAGAAAAATCTTATTTTACTGATATGTCTCATAATTTTATATTTTGTGCCATTCTGAGGCTGATAGGTCATTTTTTTCACGAAACTGACCTTTTAGCGCTCGGTCCAGACACCGATTTGGGATTTTCGGGCGAAACTTTTTTAAAATACTTTTTAGGCCAGAAATGATATCAAGATGCTTAAAATAGCGTTTTAAGATATTTTTGGGATTTTTTTCACTATTAGAAATCCCTAGGAATATTTTGATAATTTGCCACCCCGAGGGAGTATTTTGGTAATTTTATCCATAAAGGATATTTTTGAGTAAAGTGATGTTGCTTACAGAAAGGTCATTTTATGATTTAAATGTAACGAGGGGCATTTCAGTAATTTACTACTCGAGGGGATATTTTGATAATTTTACCTATAAAAGGGATTTTGCGTAAATTGACATATTGTAAAGCTACTTGGATGATTCTACTTACATGAAGACTATTTGGCTATTTAAGTCTGATAGGGGCATTTTGGTAATTTTATACCTAAGGGCAGTTTAGTAATTTTACATACCCGGTGAGGGAGGTTCGTTTTGGGAACATGTGTGAGTCCATTTAAGTTATAATATTGTACTGTAGGCTGTATTTCAAGGATTCGATTATTCCGTTTGGGGTAAAGCTAAAGACTTTTCGGTTAGGATAAGCTAGCTACGAATCTAGGTAATGGATTATATCTGAACCCTACGTAAGGACTTTCGTCCGAACTCTTATTTTGATAACTCGTGCTCGTAAATATTCATATGATTTACTTATGGGTAATACCAAATACTGAATTATATATTGATATCAGCATGTTATTGCCCAGAAAATTCCAATATTGAACCTTAAACGATTATTTAGAAATCTTGTGATACTCGCCTGTTATTACATTCTGAGAAAATTTGACAATTGTTGTATCAGTTCTTCCGAATTATTGTGCATCAATTCCATAATTATTCGCAATCGTTTTTGTTGTTTATTTATGATTTTTCTTCTGAAATTTTGAATGATGACTTATATCAGTATATTTATGTTATTGGGACCCAAATTGATTTCGGTGATTTGAGGTTATGTTAACGCTCATTGATATTGTTGATTTTTCTGTGTTGACCTGGGTACCTGTTCTGTGGGGACAGTATGAGGCTGGATTGTTACTGCTTCCTACGGGGAAGTAGGCTAGTTCCTTGATCGATGAAGAGGGATAGTAATTATATTATGGTACATCATGCATGTGTACTTCTTTGCCTAAATGGCATCACGACCGCCCAGGATCAACGTTGATTTTGGAATTTATTTGCACCATATGTACCATGATTTGTGCATGGGTTGAAATCCCTTGGCAAGTCTCCATCGTATTATTGGAAATGATTTGTGCTTGAGTTGAAATCCCTTGGCCAGTCTTCAACGTATTATTTGACATGATTTATGCTTGGGTTGAAATCCATTGGCAAGTCTTTATCGTATTATTTGAAATGATGACTTTAAAAATGATCTTTTATTGATTGTTTAGGAACCCATCATGATTGTATTTGTCTATTTTGGTATTTATTTCTAATGAATTTTGATCCTTTTTTGGAAATCATTGAGTTTGTGACCGTTTGAAGTATTCTGAAAATCTTCGTCAGTTAGATTCTTGGAATCGTTTGTTATTTTTTTTGTTGGTCCCTGTACGACCTTACTAAGCTCTTAAAACTCACCCTTCGTTTGATTCCCTTCTGCAGGTAAAGGTCAGATGTAGAATGCTCGGGAATGGATTTAGAATCTAAGTGAGATTCTGATGAGCCCATCATTACTGTATAGTAAGACCCCTACGCGGGTTGAGACTATAAATTAGTTCTTAGGAATTAGAATTTACGAAGAACCTAAGCTGTAATAGTTTAAGCTAAGCGATTGTTTTATAATATATTAAGAGATTTGAGTTGATGCTAAATTAGATGATTTGGAATATGTGTTAGCGAACAGGTCTGACAAGTTTGACGTGATCCGGTAGGTTAACGGCCCGGAGGTTCGGGTAGTCAGAGCTCCGGATTTTCGGGGGCATTACAGTTGGTACCAGAGCAGTTTGGTCTTTTGGTATTAAGAGTATAGGCATATGATTCTGTAAGCACAGAACCATGGAGTGTAGGTAACACGATTCTGTGAAATCTTATCTGGTTAATGAGAGTGGGTTAAGATAAAGGTAGAGTTAAGATTTAGGCCTTTAGAGTTAAAAAGTCTGCCTTTGACTGGTCAATGTGTTGTTCTTTAGACCCGCGTTGGTATAACCTTTATAATTGTTTATCGTATCCGTACGGCCCGCATTTGAAGCTCTGGCAGTAGAGATATTATGGAGGGCCTGGGGTCCCCGATAGATGAGATTCTAACATGTTTGTATGAGATGAGTAGGGATTTAAGGATTTTTCCCAGTATTGGAAAGATTTGACCAAACAATCGCTAGATTTGGCATTGTACTATGTGGAGGGGGCATCTTTATCTAATAAGGGAAGAGTAAAACCTAGAACTAGTGGTTGCGATTTCGAACACTATGAACCCGATTCCGACTTTGATGATCAAGAATCTGGCAACAGGCAGTAAGGAGTACCGAATCCGGTTCAACCATAATCATAACCTCAGGATGAGAGTATCTTGGGTGAACTTGACAAATAAGATGCGATTAGTTATAGGGGTTATTAAACCCCATAGGGTCACCGAACTGGATTGGCAAAGCAGAGAAAATTTTGAGTAACTGATTGTATAAGTTTTAGGCAACTGTAAGTGAAGCGAAGAAAGATTGAATTTGTTGTATATAAACTGAAAGGAAAGGCCGATCAGTGGTGGGAAATGGTAGTGAAGAGTCAAATTCGTTGGCAATTCACTGATATTACTTGGGAACACTTTAGAGAATTATTTTCAACTGTTATTTTGTGAGACTTCGTGAACAGATGTGAGGGAGTCGTTAATGTGAGGCAAGCAAAATAAGAGTCGATAGATGAGGTTTTGTTGCCCCGCTAGAATTGTGGTAAGAATGCTATTGACGAAGGCAGGTAGCTGACAAAAGTTTGAGTGGGGGCTTAGGCCTAAACTGAGAGATATAATGATTCCAGCTTGATTGACGAGCAGTATGGAATGTCTTTACTTAGTATGTGCCTTGAACAGTCTAAGTATAATAATGGAGGAAGGCATGAGTAAATACAGGGCGGATAGAAGAGAGATAAGTAAGAATTTTTTCCGAATGGATTTGTAGGAGCTGACAGTGATTAGTGAAAAGTTTTTACAACCGGCATAGTATGGTGCCCAAGGTTAAAGGTTTGGGCAGAATCAGGGATTCAGGCCCACTTCGGTTCGGTTATCTGGTGATCTGGACAGAGTTCTAAAATTCAATTAAGGCATAATATGGGATGTAGGGGAGTGCAGGGTGAAGGCATTCAACCAGCTCAGAGTACTAGAGTTGAACCATCACAGAGTTTTGAAGTTTGACCTACCTAGGGTACTGGTCAAGGTGACGGGTCAGTTTTTTTGCCACCCCATGTGTCAGGTATGAAAGAAGTCAGAGTGGGAGTTATGCAGTAAAGTGAGCGGATGATGTGTTAGGCATGACAGTGTGAAGCATTGAGTTTGAAATTGTTTTGCTTATGAGAAATAATTCGTCGTGTACCTATATCTAGTGTAATAGTGAGCAGTGCTCCTCGTCATGGAAGAGGACAAGGTTGGTAAGGGCAGAGGCCCAGAAAATCAGCTAAAGTTTCATCCAATGTCCATTTAGGATGTTGTCACATCTGATGACGTAGTGTCAGGCACTTTACAGGTTAACCTATTATATGCTTGTGTACTATTTAAGTTTGGAGCGTCATATTTCTTTACATCCGTTACTTTGGCATAGAGATTGAGGATGAAGATTCGTCCTTTAAGAACTGATATTGTGATAAGTACTCCGTTGGGAGAGTTTTTGATTGTCTCGTGGTTCTCTGTAAATGTTCAGTCTATGTTTGGGATAGAGATCTTTTTATGGACCTCACTCTATTTGTTATTTGGGATTTTGATATTGTACTAGGTATGAATTGGTGATTTGCTAATCACGCATCCGTATATTGTCAGGGGAAACCCAAGTCGTATCTGGGAAGTTTATAAGGTATGAGCAGTAGTTAGGTTGGTGATTTGATTTATGAGCAGGAATAGTATTTTGGAAAATGACAGGGGTTAAGACTAAAAATTTGGTTTAAGGGTACAAGAAGGAACCTTGAATTTTGCTCCGTCGTCTCATTTATTCTTCTGGATATTGAATTCAAGGACGACTTAATTGAATGTCAGCTTACGCTGAGACGTTAGAGAAGATGTCATTCATGCCGAGTCCTCTTATTCCTTTTCAGAATATTTATCTGTCCTTTCGAATCTATTTGGACTCGATGGGGTAGTATCTGACCCACTGGCCATGGGAAAGCTATGAATCTTGTTAAGGACCAATAACTCCTTCCAATTTTGATTGTTTCAGGTCGTTGGGTTGACTTTGTTTTGCCAGACTTATATCATCGTTCCTATGTTCGCCATTCTTCTGGAATGTCACATAAATCTGTTGTGAACCCTGAGAGCCAATATGTATGATTTTATTAAAGATTTTTATATTTTGACTACCTGATTGCGATTATTATTATTATTATTATTATTATTATTATTATCATTATTTGCATAATTTCCCCTACCTGGATATGAGGTTAGGTAGATTCCCAGGCCTCAAGTAATCTGTGAGCGAGAATAGACTCTGAGAACGTGGATTAGGTTTGGATAAGCTATTCGATGATTTGGTATGAGATGGAAATTTGGCTGAACCCACAATAATACACTGCTGGTTATTTGTTTTCGGGAACCGAGAGGTTTTAAACGTTTAACTGAAACAGATGACTAAAGGATAAGGCTATAAGATTTTTGGTAAATAATATGATTGTGAATCAGAAGTGATGTGATAATGTAGAGCTTTAAACTTTAGTGGAAGTGCAAGACATGTGAGTGCTAAATCATATTTCACGTTGTGTTAAGACAACACATCTTTCTATAATGACTCCTGTAATAGTTTAGACCTATTTGATTTAAGACACCAGAGCGCGCAGCAAAAGCATAGTGGTTATAGTTTTTCTGTCGTTATGTGAAGTGTATGCAGAATCGTAAGTATGCAATACATAGCTATGTTAAGATAACACGCCTCTCAGTAATGAACTTGACAATAATTTGGACTTGTTGTTTTGAGGAATTGTAGCGTGCAGTGAAAGTCGGGTTGTAATATCTGCATAGTTTTGGGCGCGTAAAAAAATAATAAATAAAAATAAAAATTCGGGGTTCTTTTGCAAATATTTGAAGTTAGGGGGCTAAGGGTATAATTTCATAAAGTATAAAAAAATTATGGGGTTGACACCTCATTTTAGCTAGGTGACTAAGCCAAACATAACATTTTTTATGGGAAGGATAAGTTTCGGGTGAAAGAAAGGAAAAGCAGAAAGGAAAAGAAAAAGAAAAGAAAACAAAGAAGAGAAGAGAAGCAGAACAACAAGAGAGAAACAGGGCAAGAACGAAGAAGAAGAAGAAACGGGGAAGGAGAAAACCGAAGAGAATCTGTAAGGAGAAATTCTTTTCTGCTTACTTTTGCATGCACCTGTGACCAAGGGTTTGAAGCTTATGTGCGTGAGGTTGACGGTGGGGCAAGGGTGGCCACGGCTGTGTCATGCGTAGTGAACGAAAGCATGAGAGGGTGTGTATGTGCCGTGAGGCCATGTGGGTTTATATATGTTGGGGTAGTTAAATGAATAATCTTGTGGGTTGTTAGAGTGTTTGCAAGGAGGTCGAGTGAGTGTACGATTTATCTTCATATAACAGTGTGTGTGTGTGTGTGTGTGTGTGTTCTTGCGCGGTGGGGGTATGTAGGGGTAATTTGAGTGGGTTAGGTGGATATATGTAAAATATGATGTATATAAAGGTGTTTAAGAGAAGAAATGGAGAGTTTGTTTTGTAGGTTTAGTGTGTGTATTGTGTGTGATCTTGAGAGGGTGTGTGCGGGTGGATGTATGTGATGATTCGAGCATATGGGTTTGTGTTAAATGAGTTGTAATGTGTGTAAGGGTGTAAAATTTAGGTGTTTAGGTGTGTAAATGTATAATAGTGTGTGTATAGGAGTGTGCTTCGGCTGGAAGAATGAAGAAGATGAAGTGTGTGTGTGTGTGTGTGTGTGTTTAGGTGAAATAGTGTGGGTATTGATGCGAATAGTGGTCTTATTGTCACTAACGGTAAGAATTAATTAGGCAGTGTTTTCAATGAATTTTTATAAATACCTAGGTTCATAATTAGACAAAGTACAAAACTGTAACCCTCATTGATTTTATGAGATGTAAGCCCTAGAATTTTGTGGGAATTTTCGGGACCCTCAAAGGGCGCTAAATTGGGGCATCGGCTAACTAAAATTAATGAATTATTTGGCATAGTAAATTAAATTATTTTAATCTGAGACTTTTAGGAGAACCTTAATTTATTGATATGATGCATTATCTAAAATTTTGTACCATTCCGAAGCCGATAATTATTTTTAGCCGAACCGACTTTTAAGCGCTCGGTCTGGACACAGCTTCGGAATTTTCAAGCGAAAATTCCCTAAAGTACTTGTTAGCCCAGAAATGACTCTAGGATGCTTAAAATAATATTTTAAGCTATTTTGGAAATTTTCCGATGCTGGAAATCCTCGGGGGTATCATGGTAATTTACCACCCAAAGGGGTATTTTGGTAATTTTACCTATAAAAGGTGTTTTTGAGTAAATTTACATATGTTAGGACTATTTTAGCAAGTTTAATCATGAGAACGCTATTTTGGTGACTAGGGATACGAGGGGTATTTTGGTAATTTTACCCTATGGGTGTTTTGGTAATTTTACACATCCGGCAAGAGGGTCTTTCTGGGAATGTGCGTGAGTTAATATTGAGTTATAATACAGTGATGTAAATTGTCTTCTAATCTTGGACTGTTCCGTTTAGGTTAAAGCGAGGATTTTTCGGTTAGGGTACCGTAGCTGTGAACCAGGTAAGGGTTTCTATCCGAACCTCGAGCCATCAATTTGCTTCTATAATTATTCTTTTGTCTGCTCATGTCCATTTTTGAACTCCAAAAGTACATTGATTTCAATATATTATTGCCAAGTAAGCCCTAATGTTGAGCCTGATTCGATTATTGAACTCTTATCGGTGCTCACTTTTTACTGCATATTGAGCATTGATCTGTGCATTGATTCTGAGATAAATGTCTTCTGTATACTGACATGCGAATCTGTTCTGTTATGTTCTGAGGCGGGCGTTATAAGGCTGGTCTGAATTCTGCGTGGAACGCAGGCTAGTACCTAAATGGTCTAGTATTCTAGTATTTCATGCACGTGTACATTTTCTGAGTCTTGCCTGTATAGCATTGCTAGTACCCATGATCAGTATCTTCTGTTTGAAAATGTCTGAGCACAATTGTTTAAGATGCCTGAACTATTCGTCTTGAATTGTTGTAACTCCCTCCGAGATTATTTTTGAACGACCTTACTGAGCTCTCAAAAGCTCACCCTTAGTTGTTCTGTTCTGCAGGTAGTTCGTAGCGGTAGCTTGTGTGAGGGAGGTTAGTATCAGGTAAGGTTTTAAGGCATCTACTCTAGACTATGTACATAGGACCCCTGCGTGGGCCTGTATAGCTAGTTTGCTACTTAAGAATTATGTACGATCTGTAATATCTTAAGTCAGGAAACTTTTGTTGTGGAACTTTATGTGTTGGAAGAACTTAGCGTGACGTTATTTAAGAAATCTAAAATTTATGACAAGTGCTCTGATCTGTATGATATTATAGGTTAACGTCCCAGGGGTCTGGAGCAAGGGAGTTCCGGATTTTGGGGGCGTTACAGTTGGTATCAGAGCCTAGGAATATGATTCTGTAGACTTAGAAGGATGTGAGGGGAATACCAAAATATTGGATAGGATGTTTAAGGAATTTTCTATATGATTTGTGGACTAAGACGATGAATGTGTAAGTTGATGTCTGTATTTTGTGGTTGTAGGAAATGGACTACGCACAGTCAGGGGCGGAACTAGGCTTGTAACGAGGGGGTGCTATAGCCCCCCCCCCTCAGATTTTGAAAAAAAAAATATATATATATATATATATATATAGTGTTTTTTTTTCATTTGCAACTTTTCCTTTCTCTCTTTCTCTCTCTCTCTCCTCCTCTCTCGGCCGGCTCTCACAGCCTCTCACACTCTCACAGTCACCGGACACCGGCTCACCGCGACACGCCGGCACCTTTCCAGCTCGGCACCTCTCCTCCTCTCTTGGGCTCTCGGCTCTCTCAGGCGCGGCGTCAAGTCAAGCTCTCACGAGTCACGCCGGCATCTCTCCTCCTCTCTCGGCAGTCGGCTCTCTCAGCCACCGCGGCTCGCAGCACGCCGGTACCACCCACTGACCCGCGGCCACCGGTCGTCGGCTGGGCTCATCAGTAAGGTAACGCCGGTCACCGGTGGCCGTCCCCCGATTCCGAAGCCCGAAGCCGGCGATTGGCGAAGGCCCTCCCCAGTCCGGCGGTCCCCACCCCAACACCGGCCAGTCCCCACCCAACTCCTGCGACTCCGGCCAGATCAGATCTGGTAGATCTAAGTTCACCTCTAAGTTGTCCAGTCCCCATCCAACTCCTGCGACGCCGTTTTGATTTCTGAGGACTGAGGTCAGTGTGCATTTTGAACAATTTCTTTTGCTATTGAGAATTGATTATTTGATTAATAATTTTAGGTTGTTAGTTGTGTATTTGATAATTTAGATTATTAATTGATGCTTTATGGATGTTAATCGTGCATTGAGCACTTAGATTTGAGATTGTTGATGGAGGATGGGACCCAATTGGATTGTTATCCCATTTGAGCATTGATTATTTGATTGATAATTTTAGGTTGTGTTAATTGTGCATTTAAAAATTGAGATTATTTTCATGCTGATTATATGTTGTTAATTGTGCATTGAGCATTTGAGAATTGAGATGGTTGATGAGGATGGGACCCAATTGGATTGAGATGTCGGATATGTGATTTAGTTGAATGGTGGGTTGAAATTAAGTTAATTACGTTATTACGATAATAAAACAAGACTGGAAAAGTAAAAGAATAAAATATTTGTAATTAACTAGGTTATTTGATTGATAATTGATGGATTGATACTTAAAATAAAATATATTTTTTTTCAGAATGGAAAGGTTCTATCAAAAGAAACCAAAGGTGGAAAAGTTATTAAAGTCTAATAAGAATGAGTCTCCGATTCCAACAGTAACGGACAAGACTCCCATTGTGTATCGTGATATTCAGTCCGGACATTCAAGTAGAGCTAGCGATGAGTTCAATTCTGACGAGCTTATTGCGGATCCTGGGTTGCGTCTGAATATTTTGGATTATGGTCCTAATGTTCGAGATAAAGTTCGACGAGCGTATTGGTCGAAAGGTCCTTGCCAACCTCGTCACCACAATTTTCCATTTACACAATTAGGAACTCAGTCTCGTCGATTTGTTTCTTCTTGGTTTGACATTTATTCGAGTTGGTTGGAGTATAGTGTAGCAAAAGATGAAGCATATTGTTTGTGTTGCTACTTGTTCGGAAGTGCTCATGGGGAGCAAGAGGGTGGTGGTACCTTTGTTAGGCATGGTTTTAACGATTGGAGAAAGAATGAGAAATTGCAAAAACATGTTGGAGAAGTTGGTAGTGTACACAACCTTGCTTTAGCTAAGTGTCCAGCCTTTGATAACCCTCAGCAGAGTATTGAAGTAGTTTTGTCCAAGCAAACAGATGAAAGTAGGCTTCAATACCGTACTCGCTTGACTGCATCAATTGATGTTATTCGGTTTCTCTTACGTCAAGGCTTGTCTTTCCGTGGGCACGATGAATCTGAAAATCAGGGAAATTTTCTAGAACTGTTAGAGTTTATTGCTGATTACAATGAAAATGTGAAAAAAGTCGTGTTGTCGAATGCTCCTCAGAACCTCAAATTGACATCACCAAAAGTTCAGAAAGAAATTGTTAGTGCCATTGCCGGAGAAATAAGAGATGCAATTGTTGGGGATATGAAAACTGAATTATTTTCCATCTTAGTTGACGAGTGTCGTGATATTTCAGTCAAAGAACAAATGGGAGTTGTCTTGAGATATGTGGACAAAAGAGGACGTGTGATTGAACGTTTTCTTGGTATTGTCCATGTTGCCAATACCGCTGCCTTATCATTGAAAGATGCGATTGACAGTTTATTTGCAATGCATGAATTGAGCATTTCAAGAATTCGTGGACAAGGCTATGATGGAGCAAGTAATATGCAAGGTGAATTCAATAGTCTTAAAACCTTAATTCAGAGGGAGAATGAAAGTGCTTATTATATTCATTGCTTTGCTCATCAACTTCAGCTAACTCTTGTAGCCGTTGCAAAAAAACATGCTCAGATTGCATTGCTCTTTAATTTGGTTGCTAAGGTAGTCAACACTGTGGGAGTTTCATGCAAGCGAAGAGATGCTATTCGAGAAAGTGAAGCCATTAGACTTGCTCGTGACCTTAAGAGTGGTGATATCGTCAGTGGTCAAGGTTTAAATCAAGAAACTAGCATCAAAAGAGCAGGAGAGACCCGTTGGGGATCACATTACAGTGCATTATTGAATTTGAGTCAAATGTTTGCTTCAGTGATTTGTGTGCTTAATAAGGTTGTTGAGGATGCTACAGATTATGAACAGAGAGGTGAAGCATTGGGTCTTTTGAACTCGGTGCCAACTTATGATTTTGTCTTCAACATGCATTTGATGATAAATATTTTGGGGATGACGAATGAACTTTCACAAGCATTACAAAAGAAAGATCAAAACATTGTGAATGCAATGAAGTTTGGTAAGTATAACAAAGCGACGATTGCAGGACTTTAGCGATCGAGGGTTGGAAGACTTGCTGGAAGAGGTTTCACAGTTTTGTGTAAAACACGATATTGACGTATTGGACATGAGTGCGAGGTTTGTAGCCCCGGGGAGGCAAAGACGTAATGCTGAAGAAGGTACAAATTTTTACCATTATCGTGTTGATATTTTTTTAACGGTTGTTGATTTGCAAATCAGTGAGTTGAATAATCGTTTCAGTGAGGTAACCACGGAGTTGTTTATATGTATGGCATGTCTCGATCCAAGTGATGGTTTTTCTGCTTTTAATAAGCAAAAGTTGATACGTCTTGCACAGTTTTATCCATATGACTTTTCGCCGATAGAGCTTAGGGTACTTCAAAGTCAGCTCGAGACTTATATTATGGATGTGCGCTCCTGTGAAGAACTTTATGAAATCAGGGGAATTGGTGAACTTGTTATAAAGTTAGTTGAGTTGAAAAATGATGTGATATATCCTTTGGTGTTCTTGCTTTTGAGATTGGTCTTACTTTTACCTGTTGCAACTGCTACTGTAGAAAGAGCTTTCTCTGCAATGAAGATAATAAAGACTCGACTTTGGAATCGCATGGGAGACGAATGGATGAATGATAGCTTGGTTTGTTACATCGAGAAGAATGTCTTCAAAACTATTACAAATGAGGCTATTATCAAACGCTACCAATATTCGGCTCCTCATCGAGTAGTTATTTAGTGCTTTCGTTTGTAAACACTGAAATGTGTATTTTGTATTCTCTTCTTTTGTGTTGTAAAGAGTCCTTAGTGGCTCTCATGAAACTTAATAAGACCTTTTAGATGCTTTTTAGTATGTTTTGTGTATTATTGAAAAGTGCACTTTGTTTTTGTGTGCTATTTTACTTATAGAAATATTTATCTCCTTCAATATATTTTTAGCCCCCCTGGGATGAAATCCTGGTTCCGCCGCTGCACACAGTATGACCTGGATCTTGATAATTGGCTCGATGCTGGGATGGTTGAGGAAGAGGATCTGGATGACGATCCAGAAGAAGGATGGTACCTTGAGACTCTGTATTGACTACAGAGAATTGAATAAGATCACAATCCGCAATAAGTACCTGTTGCCCCGTATTGATGACTTGTTTGACCAACTTCAGGGTGCTTATTGTTTTTCAAAAATTGATTTGAGGTCTGGGTATCACCAGTTGAAGGTGAGGGAGGAAGATGTTCCGAAAACGGCATTTAGGACTCATTATAGACACTATGAATTCCTTGTTATGCCTTTTGGTTTGACGAATGCCCCAGCAGCGTTCATGGATCTGATGAACAGGGTATTTAAGGATTATTTAGATCAGTTTGTTATAGTGTTTATTGATGATATCCTAATATACTCAAAATCTGAGGCAGAGCATAGGAAGCATTTGGAGTTAGTGCTGCAACGACTAAGGGATAATAAATTATATGCAAAATTTTCGAAGTGTGAATTCTGGTTACAACAAATCAGGTTCTTAGGGCATATTATGTCTAAAGATGGGATCTCGGTGGACCCAGCCAAGATTAAGGCGGTAATTGAATGGCAGACGCCTAGCTCAGTAAAGGAAATACGCAGCTTTCTAGGTCTAGTAGGATACTATAGACGGTTTGTAGAAGGCTTTTCTAAGATTGCGGGACCGTTAACACCGTTGACGTGCAAGAATACACGATTTGTCTGGACTGAGGAATGTGAATCCAGTTTTCAGGAGTTAAAACAAAAGTTGGTAACAGCACCGGTATTGGTGTTGCCATCAGGAATAGAAGGGTTTGTAATCTGTAGTGACGCCTCTAAGAACGGACTTGGTTGTGTTTTAATGCAGCACGGAAAAGTCATTGCCTATGCGTCAAGGCAATTAAAGGTTCATGAACAGAATTATCCAACTCACGACTTGGAGCTATCAGCAGTTATTTTTGCTTTGAAATTATGGAGACATTACTTGTATGGTGAAACATGTGAGATCTATACAGATCATAAGAGCCTTAAATATATTTTCACACAAAAAGAGCTTAATATGAGGCAACGTAGGTGGCTGGAACTTTTAAAGGATTATGATTGTTCAATTCATTATCATCCCGGTAAGGCCAATGTGGTGGCCGATGCCCTTAGTCAGAAAAGTACGGGGAATCTAGCATCGTTAATTACCAGACAGCCTCAGTTCCTCGAAGAAATGAGACAATTAAATTTAGAGATTAAATGTCCAGAATATGGTGCAGTATTTGCCACTATGCAAGTCCAGCCCACATTGATTAGTAAAATTAAGACAGCACAAGGAAGTGATCCCGAGGTTGCTAAGATTAGTGGAGGTATTCGAGGTGAGAAACAAACTGAGTTTGTAGTTGATTTTGAAGGGGTGTTGCGGTTTGATCGGCGGTTATATGTTCCTAATGATGAGGAACTAAGACGATCGTTATTATCTGAAGCTTATAGTTCACATTTTTCAGTACATCCAGGAGCTACCAAGATGTATAATGATCTTCGAGAGAAATTCTGGTGGGCAGGGATGAAGAAGGACATAACAGAATTTGTGTCTCAGTGTTTGTTGTGTCAGCAGATAAAAGTTGAGCACCAAAAGCCAGCAGGAACTGTGCAACCAATAGATATTCCCGAGTGGAAGTGGGAACATGTGACTACAGATTTCGTGAGTGGTTTACCAAAGACTACTTGGGGTTATGATATGATTTGGGTAATAGTGGATCAACTCACCAAATCAGCGCATTTCTTGCCTGTTAGAGGCAATTTTACTATGCAACAGTTAGCTCAGCTGTACATGGACTCGATCATGAGACTCGATGGAGTACCCTGTGTCGGTGATATCTGATAGAGATTCACGTTTCACATCAAGATTCTGGAAAAGTTTCCAAGAAGCTATGGGGACAGAGTTGCGATTTAGTACTACTTTCCACCCCCAGACTGATGGACAGTCTGAAAGAACTATTCAGACATTAGAAGACATGTTGAGAGCTTGTGTTATGGATTTTCAGGGTAGCTGGGATACCCACTTACCATTGGTTGAATTTTCATATAACAATAGTTATCAGGCCAGTATACAGATGGCGCCTTTTGAGGCTTTATATGGTCGTAGATGCAGGACTCCGTTATGTTGGGATGAGGTTGGTGAGCGTTGACTCCTCGGTCCCGAGTTAGTTCAAATAACTTGTGAAAAGGTTTATTTAATCCGGTCACATATGAAGGTAGCACAAGATAGGCAGCGTATGTACGCCGCTAAGCGTACACGCGATTTGGAGTTTTCAGTTGGTGACCGGGTGTTTCTGAAGATTTTTCCCTGGAAAGGAGTAATGCGGTTTGGTAAAAAGGGCAAGCTTAGCCCGAGATATATCGATCCCTATGAAATCCTTGCAAGAGTTGGGCCATTAGCTTATCGTTTAGCTTTACTGCCAGAGTTATCTCACGTTCATAACGTATTTTGTGTGTCGGTTTTGAGGAAGTACGTTTATGATCCGACTCATGTCTTACAACACCGGCCTGAAGAGATTCAAACTGACCTGAGTTACGAAGAGGTACCGGTGGAGATACTAGATCGACGAGATCAAGTTCTACGAACCAAGGTGATACCGTTGGTCAAAGTATTATGGAGGAATTACGCTGTGGAAGAAGCTACCTGGGAACCGGAAGATGCCATGCGGCGTGTTCATCCTTATCTATTCGATAACCCAGGTATGCTAAATTTTGAGGACGAAATTTTTATAAGGGGGGAGGAATGTAATATCCGCATAGTTTTGGGCACGTAAATAATAATAATAAATAAAAATAAAAATTCGGGGGTTCTTTTGCAAATATTTAAAGTTGGGGGCTAAGGATATAATTTCATAAAGTATAAAAAATTATGGGGTTGACACCTCATTTTAGCTAGGTGACTAAGCCAAATATAACATTTTTATGGGAAGGATAAGTTTCGGGTGAAAGAAAGGAAAAGCAGAAAGGAAAAGAAAAAGAAAAGAAAAGAAGAGAAGAGAAGCAGAACAACAAAAGAGAAACAGGGCAAGAACGAAGAAGAAGAAGAAGAAGAAGAAACGGGGAAGGAGAAAACCGAAGAGAATCTGTAAGAAGCAATTCTTTTCTGCATACTTTTGCATGCACCTGTGACCAAGGGTTTGAAGCTTATGTGCGTGAGGTTAACGGTGGGGCAAGGGTGGCCACGGCTGTGTCGTGCGTAGTGAACGAAAGCATGAGAGGGTGTGTATGTGCCGTGAGACCATGTGGGTTTATATATGTTGGGGTAGTTAAATGAATAATCTTGTGGGTTGATAGAGTGTTTGCAAGGAGGTCGAGTGAGTGTACGGTTTATCTTCATATAACCGTGTGTGTGTGTGTTCGTGCGCGGTGGGGGTATGTAGGGGTAATTTGAGTGGGTTAGGTGGATATATGTAAAATATGATGTGTATAAGGGTGTTTAAGAGAATAAATGGCGAGTGGTAGTGAAATTCCGAGGAGTTAAATGTGTGTTTTGCAGGTTTAGTGTGTGTATTGTGTGTGTTCTTGAGAGGGTGTGTGCGGGTGGATGTATGTGATGATTCGAGCATATGGGTTTATGTTAAATGAGTTGTAATGTGTGTAAGGGTGTAAAATTTAGGTGTGTAGGTGTGTAAATGTATAACAGTGTATGTATAGGAGTGTGCAGGTGAGTGTGCTTCGGCTGGAAGAATGAAGAAGATAAAAAGTGTGTGTGTGTGTTTAGGTGAAATAGTGTGGGTATTGATGTGAATAGTGGTCGATATTATCACTAAAGGTAAGGATTAATTGGGCAGTGTTTTCAATGAATTTTTATAAATACCTAGGTTCACAATTAGACAAAGTACAAAACTGTAACCCTCATTGATTTTACGAGACTTACGTCCTAGAATGTTTTGGGAATTTTCAGGACCCGCGAAGGGCGCTAAATTGGGGCATCGGCTAACTAAAATTAATGAATTATTTGGCATAGTAAATTAAATTATTTTAATCTGAGACTTTTAGGAGAACCTTAATTTATTGATATGATGCATTATCTAAAATTTCGTACCATTTTGAAGCCGATAAGTATTTTTAGCCGAACTGGCTTTTAAGCGCTCGATCCGGACATCGGTTCGGGATTTTCAAGCGAAAATTCCCTAAAGTACTTGTTAGCCCAGAAATGACTCTAGGATGCTTAAAATAATATTTTAGAAATTTTTTGATGCCGGAAACCCTCAGGGGTATTATAGTAATTTACCACCCCAAAGGGGTATTTTGGGAATTTTACCTATCAAAGGTTTTTTTGAGTAAATTTACATATGTTAGGGCTATTTTAGAAAGTTTAATCTTGAGAACGCTATTTTGGTGACTAAGGATACGAGGGGTATTTTGGTAATTTTTACCCCAGGGGGTTCTAGTAATTTTACACATCCGGCGAGGGGGTCTTTCTGGGAATGTGCGTGAGTTAATATTGAGTTATAATACAGTGATGTAAATTGTCTTCTAATCTTGGATTGTTCCGTTTAGGTTAAAGTAATGATTTTTCGGTTAGGGTACCGTAGCTGTGAACCAGGTAAGGGTTTCTATCCGAACCTCGAGCCATCAATTTGCTTCTATAATTATTCTTTTGTCTGCTCATGTCCATTGTTGAACTCCAAATGTACATTGATTTTGATATATTATTGCCAAGTAAGCCCTAATGTTGAGCCTGATTCGATTATTGAACTCTTATCGGTGCTCACTTGTTACTGCGTATTGAGCATTGATCTGTGCATTGATTCTGAGATAAATGTCTTTTGTATACTGACGTGGGAATCTGTTCTGTTCTGAGGCGGGCGTTAAAAGGCTGGTCTGAATCCTGCGTGGAACGCAAGCTAGTACCTAAATGGACTAGTATTCTGGTATTTCATGCATGTGTACATTTTTTCTGAGCCTTGCCTGTAACGACCCGGTCCACGGCCCCACCACAGGGCATTGCCTCCCTCAAAAGGGCTAGCCAAGTAGGTACTTATGAGTTCCTTAGCAAGATCTTATAAGGGTCATCTCATACTACTCCACATCCGATGTGGGATATTACAATCTCCCCTCCTTATACCTTAGCGTCCTCGCTAAGGCTTAATCACACATAGCCCAGAATCTTCCTCTCTAGCCAATGTGGGATATACCGGGCTCACCCTTCGTTGCCCCAACCATCCTCTTGATGTGGGATATACCCGGGCTTGCCTTCGTTTCCCCAACCATCGGCAACCCGACTGGATAACCCAGCCCGAGTTTTCAAGAGTCGGCTCTGATACCATCTGTAACCACCCGGTCCACGGCCCCACCACAGGGCATTGCCTCCCTCAAAAGGGCTAGCCAAGTAGGTACTTATGAGTTCCTTGGCAAGATCTTATAAGGGTCATCTCATACTAGTCCACATTCGATGTGGGATATTACATTGCCTCTATGGCATTGCTAGTACCCATGATCAATATCTTCTGAATGCATGAGCATTGTATCTAAATTTATTGTTTGAAAATGTCTGAGCACAATTGTTTGAGATGCATGAACTATTCATCTTGAATTATTGTAACTCCCTCCGAGATTATTTTGAACGACCTTACTGAGCTCTCAAAAGCTCACCCTTAGTTGTTATGTTTGCAGGTAGTCCGTAGCGGTAGCTTAAGGTCTTGAGGCATCTACTATAGACTATGTACATAGGACCCCTGCGTGGGCCTGTATAGCTAGTGTGCTACTTAAGAATTATGTACGATCTGTAATATCTTAAGTCAGGAAACTTTTGTTGTTGAACTTTATGTGTTGGAAGAACTTAGCGTGACATTGTTTAAGAAATCTAAAATTTATGACAGGTGCTCTGATCTGTATGATATTATAGGTTAACGTCCCAGGGGTCCGGAGCAAGGGAGTTCCGAATTTTGGGGCGTTACACGGGTGGCCACAACTTTTCTCTTAATTGATTGTCTTTGTTAATGATTACAAGGTATAAATACTTATATAAACTGGTTACCCTACCCGTGTTAACTTGGTAAACCGCAAGTCATGTGTGACCATCCTTAAGTGTTTTGGTACACTTTAAGCTTGAAGTTAAGCTTGCCATCATTAAGTAAATTGTGTAAGCGATATCACCTCTGGTATATTATCAGTCGAATGCAGTGGAAGCTCTGGTATTAGTGTTTGATTTAGTTTGACTCGTATGCATTGAACTCGAAGTGATATAGGTTTAGCATAGTGAATTTGGTATTAGCAAAGTCATTGTCCGTGAAATCCTGGAACCGTTTTAGCAAAGGGATGACCTGACAGGGCTGTGTGTTGTGTTATGATGAGAAATTTAAATAGTTGCATTCGGATATCTGCGGGACAGGAATCTGGATGCCAAAGTCAGATGTAGCTCAGCCATTATATGACAATTATCGATGTGACGCAACGACAATGTAGTGCCTAGATGTTATAAGTGATAGGATATCCGATAGCAAATTTTGAGGAAGAAATTTTTATAAAGGGGGAAGAATGTAATATCCTGAACTTCAGGAGCCAGTTATCTAATCATCTAGGCTTCAAAAATTTTACGGGCGATGTGGATATGTTTAAAAAGAACGCTGATGTGGAGCAGCAAAAGAGTGGGTTAGGGTTTTTGTCATATTATAATACCCCGATATATTTTAATAGATTAAATAAAAAAAATTCAACGACAATTATTTTTTTTAGCAACAGTGTATTTATAGTAACTTTTAGCAACGATTAGTGTAGCGGGGTTATGTAATACCAGTTAAAGTTTCTATTGCATTATTTTATCATAAATAGTTATTGTGGGCCTTTTCAAAATAAAAGAAAGTTTTGGGTGAATATTGAAAAGACTTTCAAAACTTTAGGGGGTTTTGGTAAATTTTTAGGGTTTATATATATATATATATAGGGTATATATATATATATATATATATATATATATATATATATATATATATATATGGATCAGTCGTCTATTCTCTTCCCATCCCCTTTCTCTGGAAAACGGCTGAGAGAGAGAGTGTGTGTGTGATATATATAGAGAGAAGGAAACGGAAAGAAAATTTTTGGCGCATTGCGTAGAGTTTTCTGTAAGTTTTCTTGCCAATTTTTTTTTTTCTGATTTACTCAATGTGTTTGGAATTGTAAGGGGGTGTCTGTGGGTTTTAGGGCGGTGGAAGAAGCTATTGCCTTGAAGGTTTTAGGGCGGTGGAAGAAGCTATTGCCTTGAAGTGGGTATGGGGGTATATGTACCGGGCGAGAAGCTGTGAGAATGGGTGATGGCTGCCACGGAAGGGGGCTGTTTGCACCTTGTGGGTTTGTAGCCGAGGCTACCATGGTTGCTGCTGTAGATGCTCGAGTGTGCGAGTGGGTTTTGTGACTGCGTGAGATGAGAAAACCATGGGCTGCCATGGATTACAGGGTATGTGTGTGTTTGTTGTGTTTGTGCATGAAACGGGGGTTCGACGGTACGAGTTCAATATTGTTGTAGTTCATGGTTGTGGTTTAGTGGTGGTGCTCGAGGTGACTGGAGTGGGGCAACCGTGGTGGAGTGTATATGGCGGTCGATAGAATTTAGGACCCTGTTGATTGATGAGGGAAGTTATTGGTTGCAATGGTTGATGGGTCTGGCAATTATACTGGGATGGAGTAGCTGTCGGTGAAATGTGTATGACTGTATAATTCTGGTATCTGGGTGGGTTGTGTGCTGGCACTGATAGGTGTATGTGTTTCATGTGTTTAGGCAAGTGTGTATATTGTGTAGGCGTGGTTGTGGCTGAACGATAAGGTGTAACAGGGGTGCATGTTGGACACTGTTGCATGAAGAGTGCAGTTGTGTATATTGTAGCAATAGGGCATGCTCGATGGGTTAGTGACATCAAGTTAGTTGAGAGAGGCTCGACAGCGGTGATGAAATGCCGAGAATGGCATGGTGAACTGGGCACGATTTTGGAAGGGTGTGTAGCAGGCGGTCAGATGCGGCGTCGGAATTGTTTGAGGAAATAACCAACAGGAATCATCAATGATGCCTTCGTGTCATAGTAAAGCTGGGAACATGGAGATAAAAAGAATGGCCCTAACTGTTCTTTTAGCAAGATGTAGCAGCGAGATTGTCGCTCCAGAGACTTTGATGTGGGAAATGCGTAGCATCATGTAAGTGACCCTTTGATTCAATTAGTGTTTTTATATACAACGTATATGTTTATCTACAGTTAAAAAATGTAGTGTTTTTCAGCATTGATCATTTTAAGTATGTTTAGCTGTTCTGGTTTAATTTGTCAAAAACATTACTAGTGATTTACTTCTCATTAAAAATCGGACCAGCATGTAACTGATATTTTGCTTAGAAAACGCAATGAAACTCAGATTTGAAATGTTTTGGCATTTGACGTATTTGTGAATATTGAACATTTTGAAAGTTATCGAAAGGGGTGTGTGGATAATTTGTTGAGTGGTTGTGTTTACGATTAACCAAAAGGTAGTTCTTGTTTATTCGATTGATGTGCCCCATATCCACTGGAGAAAGTTCGATTTTGGGCCCTGGTCAACGGGGCTTGTACGTTGATGCACAGTACTGTTGCTCGTGGTTCGCCCATGCGTCCACAAAATTTTATCCCGGATGGAGGAGGGATTTCGGGTCCTAGTCACTGGGGCCTGTACGCTGACCGTAGCATATCGTTTGAGCTAATGTTGGGATTGAACTGGTTGTTATGAAGTTTTGCGATAATCGTCTGAGTTTGATCCTGCCCAAGGCAGAGGGTTCTTACGAAGCCGCTGATACAAGATTTTTGTATCTTTATATATATCTTGGTAGAAGTCTGCGACGTAATTAAGACTTCCTAAGAATCTCTGTAATTGAGTTTTCTCTTTTTATTTCATCAGGAAGTTTTGAAGCAAACTCAATAGACTTATCAATTGGAATAATATATCCTTTCTCAATATTGTGTCTAAGAAATCTAATTTTTGTCTGGAAAAGACATATTTTCTTAGTAGAAACAGCAAGACCATTGTTTTTCACAATTTTAAGGAAAATATTTAAATGTTTCCAATGTTGATCGATAGATTGAGAATAGATAAGAACATCATCAATATAAACAATTGAGAAATCTATGTAGGGATTAAATATATTATTCATAATATTTTGAAATTCAGATGGAGCATTCTTTAAACCAAAATGCATAACATTCCATTCAAAATGCCCAAGGAACAGTAAAAACAATTTTATAACGATCTTTTTCATTGATCTAGATTTGCCAAAATCCAAATTTCATATCAAACTTGGAAAAAATACAGCCTTATTAAACCTATTTAATAAATCCTTTTTATTAGGAATATGGTAACGAATCCACCTCAAAGCTTTGTTTAAAGGCTTGTAATTAATAACAAGACGAGGAACTCCGCGTTCTTTCTTAGCTTGTTTATTCAAATAAAAGGAGGGACAGCTCCAGAGAAAATAACTCTTTCGGATGAGTTTTTTATCGAAAAGATCTTGAATTTCCTTCTTACAGTGAGTAAGAAGTTCGTGGCTCATCTGAATAGGTCGAGCTTTGGTAGGGATATTCCTTTCATTGAAATCAAGTTCATAGGGGAGATTTATAATATGCTATTTTCGATGCCAAAATTTATTAGGTACTTCAGCACTAATCTCAGATTCTATTTTTATTTGAAAATCTTGAATCTTATTTTTTTCTTTATCCAAATAGCGATTGATCTTTTGGAATTTTAAATCTTCCTTTAAAAAACAAATTTGGTTTTGACGGAAAATAAGTTCCTTCCTCAGAGAGTGAATGACTTGTTCCTGAGGATCATTGATAAATTTGAAGCATATACATGATCCATAATAGTGGAATGAATACCATTGTCATTAATGGTCATGGGATTAAGCAAGGACAAGAAAGGTGTTCCGAGAATAAGAGATTGACTAAGACCTCAAACTACAATGAAATGGGCTTTTAAACAGATACCATCATTGCAAAGCCAAGAATCAGAGATCTTATAACTAATTTTCATCTTGCTAGAATCAACAGTGGTAAAAGCTTGCTTAGTAGTTTGATAACACTTGGTTGGAATAATTCTTTCATGAATACAATTTAGATCAGCTCTTGAATTAATACGAGCAATCCCATTAAAAATGAAATCTTTATTGATAATGATTTTGATACTGACGTACCATTTTTGGAAATTGACCCTCTCAAGATTAAGAATTTCTTGATTTGGATCCTTAGAACCACTAGGATCAATAGGAGGGATGAAAGGTGGCTGGAGGTAATCTTCTTTTTCGCTAGAGACCTCTTCATTATTATGAGCTTCGATAAGAGAAATCTGGGTGCCAAGAGTTTTAACTTCGCTTCAGAGGGTAGAAATTTCCATTTGAAGATCTTGAATAGTGGGATCTTTTTGCTCAACAAATTGGAGATGATTCATAACAATAGCAAAATTAAATGTGTTTCCTATGATAGGTTGTTGATGTCTTTGATTTGGTGGTGGATGATTTTCAGCACCCTGAAGGTATTTGAAAATGACTTGCTTCTTTTTTTCAGGGTCATCAGTTTTATCTAGAAGGTCAAGGATTATGGATTCCTCGGAAGTGATGACATTAATCCTCAAGCCATTCATCTCTAAAATTGCTTTGTAATTATCAATTTTGCTACTACAATCTTGACAATCAGCATCGTTGTTAGAATTGGGTTCATGATCAGAAGAACTGTTAGAACTTTGAATTTCTTCATCAATTATATTTAATTTGTCTTCTGTTTCAGATTCAGAGGATTAAGAAGGATAACACTTAATTGCTTTTTAAGACCTTCATCAATAACAAGCTCATTAATTTTCTTTTTGGTATAATATTTATTAGCATAATGACCAGGTTTACCACATTTGTGGCATATGACCTTAGACTTTGAGAATTCTTTGGGATACTTATGTCTGGTAAATTTTTTAGAAGTGTTAGCAGATTCATCCTTTCTATTATTTTTTTAGAACTTACATCGACGAAAAGGTTTCCTAAATTTGGAAGTTTTTTCTTTTTTCCCATAAGTAGGAACAGAGAGGCTATCATAGCCAAATTGGTAACAGAACTGTCCTAATTCAGTTCTTCCTGTTTTATGTTCCTTTTTAAGCTGACTCTTGAGATTAATATCATTACATAGAACTAAACCTTCAGCGCATATTTCGCTAATCAGCTCACCAAAAGTGTAAAGAGAGAATGGTAGGGCACCGTTGTGTCTATTCCTAATTTGGGTCCTGATACGTTCAGCAAATAAGGTAAGAAGACCAGCTATAAATCATTCTTTCCAAAAGTCTTGCTGGGCATCATTCTTTTGGTATAATTTAGTCAAGACAACATCCGTATACCACCTAAAATGGGTAAGTGTAAGACATCTAAGATTGATGAGGAGTTCTCTTCCTCTTTATAGGATAGTATTGGCATTTCCAAAAAAATGTTTGGTTATAGCAGTAACAAGAGTAGTAACTGCATCAGATTGGATTTGTCCATCAACCTGAATAGGAGTGCCATTTGGTTCAGTCTTAATGGATTCAATCAAGGATACTATTTTGGTTAGTAGGGGAGAGATAGTGATCCCACCATCCACGGAGTTGTCTAGTAAATCCTGCAATTAAGTAACGAGCAATTGATGCCTCATTCTCCGAGATTTCTATTGCGAGCGCTATTTGCTGCCATCAGCATATGCTGAAGAAGAGAAATTATCTGGTAATCAATCATACCATCAAGATTCCATTCATAAATGGAAGATCCATTGAAAGAAGAAGGAGTAGTAAAATTGTTTTCTTCTAATTGCATATCAACAGGGGTAGGCCTGGGATAATAATTTCTTAATTGTGGCCTAGGGTTAAAAGATCCTATTGCAATGACGAATTGTTTTGCTAGGTCATTAGGATCTATTTGAAATTCAATCTCAATTTATCCTATAGTATTAATATTTCGAGGGGAAGATTGAGTAGATTCAACTTTTGGATATTTCTCCTTAGGAGTTTTGATCTGTCTAATTTAGACATTAATTCCTTAAGGAACTCATTACTTGGGTCACTCGAGCCTATTTTGAAATTTCTATCTAACTCAATAGAAGGTTTGACCACAAGTCGTTCAATCATTTCAGGGATAGAAGAGCTGGAATAAGTAAGGTCAAATCCAGATGAAGTTTTGAAGACATTGTCACTGATGCCTTTTGGGGGTTGCATCTTAATATAAAAATCAGAGACTATATCTTTGACACGATGAACAATGTCTTCAATTCTAGTAGTTTGGTCACCAATTGTATTTAAAATGATATTGGAATAATTGGACTGTTCTGCAATAGATTGAATTTTGCTGGCAGTAACAGGATTGAGATGATTAGAAGTATTGATATCAACTATATGCTTTAAAGGTGCAGCCAGAAAATTAGAATTCATATCACCTTTTAGAGTAAAATTGTTAAAAGGAAGATGAATGCTGACCTCTTTGGTATTTTTAGGCCATATAACCCATTCACGGGTTATCTTTTGAAAAGTGTTAACCTGCTTTTGAAAATTGATAAACTCAGGAATTTCAGTATTCTTATCCAAACAATATGAATAGAACCATCCAAAGAATGGGAAGTAAGTTTTTTGAGCTCTCAGAGTCTGGAAAAATAATTCTCTAAATTGAATTCTTTATTCTTTAGTAAAATTAAGACGATACCAAGTACGGTTTTGAGAATTATAGGGAGCATAAAATTCTCTATTGATTCTATCATGATCAATTTGAAATTCATCAATGACAAGAACATTGTAATCAAAATCATGAAGAGAAGGATCATAATTATTTTGGTTTTGATTTGAAAGTGGAAGGGATTTCAGTGGGAGGAGTTTCAATAGTATACATTGTCTTAGGGACAGAGGAATCATTATTACGAACTCCTTGGAAGATGATTTTTGGTTCCCTAAAAGAACTAGCATTAGCACTAGAGGGTCTTGAATGACATGACTAGAATCTGGTGCTAGGAATATAAGAGAAAGAATGTATTGATTGTTCAGAATTATTGGAGTGGAGAACTTTGTAACTCTTAGCTAATGTTTCTGGTTGATAGAAATGGATTTTGACGTCTCCTTCAGGTGTTTTAATTATATGATCAATTTTAGTCATCTGAGGGTTGATCTGACGATCAGACGATGGGAAGCTTTATTTTCAACAACCCAATCCTCAGGAGGA
>JAVXUP010004023.1:0-44685 GCA_033070095.1 Escallonia herrerae | reverse complement strand
ACACATTTTCTATTTATTTACTTTATAATAGTTGAATAGATCAACTTTTTACCAATAGTCTATATATAAAATTGTGAGACATCTTTTTTATTTGTCGCAATATTCTAATTTTATACATATATTATTACAATAAATTGAATTAGACATAAATTATAGGTCTCTGCAATTAAAATGATAGTAAAAGAAAGTAAAAAAAAAACGTAAAAACCATTTATTAGTAAGTTATTGTGTAAACGTAAATAACCTGCTGAAAAGCATAAGGTGATTATAAACCTCGAAAAAGAAATGAACGAACGTGGAAGTGCCAAAATTAATTGTAAAAAAGAGATACTATAGCTTTGTAGTGGAAGGCAATATTTGTGTATCGATCATTTTTCTCCAAGGCAACGTTTGACGCTTTTCTAATCATCCATTTTGATGTTTTTGACGTTATCCTGGGCCGTTGATTTGGAACTCGTACATTTTTATAGTTAATGAGAACGTGTTATAAAAATATCATAGTGTTTTACCTAAGCTTTGCAATTAATTGAGATTAAACAATTATATGGTATTTATTATTCTAACAGCCACATATATTATGATGGATAGAGTAGCAAGACTATACTCATACCTAAGCCCTAATAAGTTCATTTATACTGATTAAGAGTATAATGTAACTTTAGACTTTTAAGTTACAACATTTGTTTTAAGATTTAATTTTTATTCTACGTACTATTTCAACTATTTTTTCGTATTTGAAATTTATTTAAGTGTTAGTAATCAAATCAAATCAAATTCCGCCAAGTTATTCAATTGATGGTGAAGTGTTAAAAGTTTTCACACAATTAGAATACTATTTTTAAACTTTTTTTTCTAAAGAAAGAGGATCTAGTGATGTACTTGCAATATGTATATTTTAAGTGAACATTCAATGTATTGCTCATTAAAAAAACTCATAGTCTTGCACTAGAGCTTTACGATTGAATAAAGGGATAATTGCATAAAATACCCTTGTGGTTTAGGGTCGTTGCAAAAAAAATCCTGTTGTTACGAAAATTGCAAATAGACACCAATAATTATAAAAGTGTTACATCCGATGGTTTCTGTAACGATTTAAATAAATTGTCCAAAATACCCTCATATATAAACCCAATTTTGTTTGTGTGTTGAAGGAAGTCTTGACAAGGGGCGGCAGCACCACCGTAGCCACAACCGCTGCCACTCACGCCCCACGCTTCATCGCCGCCCAAGCCTTCTCTCATCACAATAATCCAGCCCCTACCACCACCACCCAGCCATGCTCGTCGCTTCCATAAGTCCAAGCCCCCTGCTTTCGTTGTCGCCACAACCCCTCTCAAACCAATCGCCTTCCCTTTCGTCGTCAAACCAATCTCACTGCCGCAATGCCTTTTTCTCGATTCCTGTGGAGTTTTAATGTGACGGGATTTGTTTGTGGAATAAAACCTATGTGATTAGGTTTAGATGTGGTTGATTTACCAAAATTGCACAAACTTAGATCTAGGGTTTCCATCGCAATATGTGATTGAAACCCTAGTCTATTCTTAACTGCGATTAGGGTGGCGATTGGGTTCGGCTCGGCGCAAGTGGCTGGGGCTCATAGCGAGGTTGGCGGCGGTGCAAGTGGTTCGAATTGATGACGAGTCTAGCGATGCAGAACTCATGGTGGGTGGCAGCGGCGCACTTGGCGCTAAAAATTGGGGAAATTGGTGATGGGGCTCTGTGGTGACAGAAATTAGGGATGGTTGGTGGTCGGGGCTGGGTGGTTGCAGAAATTGGGAATGGTGGTGGTGGATGGGGCTCTGTGGTGATAGGAATTGTGACTTGGGGTTTGGTTTAAAGTGGCGGCTAGGGTTAGAGTTTGGTTGGATTGGAGAAGAAATTGGGACTTGATTGGGAGAGAAAAAAGTGGGAAGGGTATTTTAGTCTTTTTAATGTATTAAAATCTTTCAAACGCACTTTTTAAGAGAGTGAAGATCACGCTCCGTCAATTTGGATGATTTCTTTAACGATTGTAACACATTTACAATTACGGGTGTCTATTTGCAATTTTTGTAACAACAGGGGTTTTTTTTGCAACGACCCAAATCACAGGGTTATTTTACGCAATTATCCCTTGAATAATGAAAACAATGACGTATTACTTTCATATATTCTATCTAGATGGTCGCAGATAAGAATGAAATTTTGTTGAATTAAAACTATACCTTTACTTGCTTTTTGCTAAATAGATTTATGGTTCTTATCTCGATGAGTATATTTGGTGATAAAGAGCTATAACCAAGTCTTAGCAAGTTACTAATTAAGCGGGAGTCTGAAATTGATTTTAGTATAGTCAAACTTGATTCATCAATCTATATTAAATCACGTATGTCAATGTTTGAAAAAAAAGGATTAAGAGATTTTATATGGCTTAAAAAGTTAAAAACTGATTATTTCATAATCGTAGAAAGTGAAAATTATGAAATAATCACTTTTCTCATAATCAGGTTTGATCTTTTAATTTACTATACCATTTTCATATTTCTCACAAAAGGACATCCCATACTCTTGAATTAATTTATAAATTTATTGTACTATAAATACTAATATGAGATTGTGAGTGCTTTTAATTTAAAATAAGAAATAAACAACTTTTGTAGGTGGGTAAAAATAACTTTTTGACAATTCACTGTTATATAATACAGAGTAGTTTTTTTACAAATGAAAGTTATTACCTTTCTATATTGATATTAGAAATTTATTTATTAAGTATCCTTTATAACTATTTTGTCATATTGGACCTGATGTAAGTACTTTTTTTTATCCAGAAACATTTTCTAGCTTTAAACTAATTTACAATTACTTTTGTCAAATGGCTACTTATTTTGAAAACTAAGTTTAAGTTCAAATTTGCTTTTTAGAGTCAATCCTAAATGGACTCTCTAAGTATAGTATAAAAAGTCTATGACTTGTGAGCTACAACAATTATTCTAATATATAATTTTGTCTTTCATGCTATTGCATTCTTTCTTATTTTGAGTTTTTTTTAAGGTGTTAGTAATCTACTTAGCTCTTATCAGCTTTGTTCTTGATGAGGTAAAGTGCACATGACTTATATACTTAATTTTTTCTTTTGCATTTATAGGAGTATATGATTGTTTGTTCTGAATTTTATGTTATCTAGTTAAAGTTAAATTGCAAAAGCAATTTAGTACTTTAAAGTACTTTTAGGAATTAAGTCATATTTGATTTAATTATTTTTTCAACGGCATTTATAGGTGTATATGATTTCTACTTTAAAATTTGATGTAATTAGTTAAAACTAATTTCTCAAGTGTGGTATTTCAAAGCATTTTTTTGAATTAAGTCATCTTTAATTTGTACGTTGCTTCTGTAAAGAGAAAAATTAATAGTCAAAATTGTGGCCTAATATATAAATATATTGAATGGATAAAGGGTTGAAAGATGTAAAATTGGCTTTCTTTTAAAAGGTTTATAAAAACGGGGCCAAATAAATATACGAGTATTTTGATGATAAATAATACTCCGTAGTAAAGAGTTAATAAGTAGGGATAAAAAAAAACACCTAAACAAGTAGAATGATGTGTTGCATAAGTACAAGGCATAAAAATAAATGAGCGTTTACGTGTGTTTTTACAATGTAGAACGCTTTGTGATTACATACTTATATGATTTTGCATGAGCATTAACACTTTACGAAATTGTTTTGCTTCCATCATGGCAAAGGAAATTCTATAATTTGGAGTTTCACATAAACTCAAAGGCCATCTCAACTCCCAAGTGGTCTAGAACGCATAAGATTAGCCGTATGTACAAATGTTTTGTGCTTGACTTCCACTAGATATATTTTGGAGTCAACCATCAATGGACATTGTTACGCCCATAAAGAGATGAGAGATCGTCAGTTGACCCTTTAGCAGTTATTTACGAGATACATGTGCAATGACTGTGCCATATCATAGGGGAAGAGTTCGATAGAAACTGAACACCTTTATTGTCGGGCGATTTTTTTTTAAATGACTTAAGTAGTGAGGTACTAACCACATGTTATATGAAAATTTGTTATTGATAGCCTTACTTTTCATGCTTTTTGCTGAAAACTTTGAAATAAAATCGTCATAAGCCCACAAAGTAACTCCAAAGCAAATACTTTTGTTGTTCGTATGCCTTTTAGTAACAATGTGGCTGTGGTAGCTCGATCACACGAGTTTTAATAAATCACACGTAATTATACTCTTCTAAATCCACTAGATGGGTACATTAGACTTCCCAACCATCATTTTATTCTTTGTTTAAGACTAATCATATTTTCAAAGCAGATATAACTTCTGCTAAACTAACGTGCGATTTACAGGACCTCATATTTTTTGTAATAGCACATTTTAGTGACAAAAGCAATAAATGCTTGACAATAGGGCTTGAGTTGTACAGCCGCCATGTTGTACTCTAATTTACACAAGGTGCGGCCAAATACTCGTTTAAATCCAATTCATGACACAACTTTCGTACAAAAAGATTGTCTATAAAAGTATGTGTAGTCCCTTCCAAGTTGAAATGAAAAACGTTTTATTTATATCTTCAGTTTTGTTGGGAAATTAACTCATCAGACAGTCTCGTGTCAGTGAATAAAATCTGAAATAAATACAGGCCAGTAGCTTCATCGTCTTGAAAAGCCGATGTTACCATCACGACAAAACTACAACAAAGGTCCAAAATTTTAGAAACTAGGTTAAGCCACGCAATTCATGCAAGTTTTTCAACTTGAGGAGTAAATCACTTTATAATTAATTTGTTGATATAATCTAGGAAATTAAGACTTTGACAATGCTATTTTCCAAAATCATTTGACTTTCAATTTACTATTTCTTTACCAACCTTCACCTTATCGTGGGGGAGTTTGGTGAACTTGCGAACGCGAAAAATGAGCGACAGAGCATAGAAAAGAAATAGGGTGGAGCTGTCACGCTCGCTCACCGACTCCAACCGATCTCACCCGTCCAAAGCACCCGCCATCCAACGGCCAAAGATTCGCCCGCAAATTAAAACAGCTCATCCGTCACGGACCCCACAGATAAAACCAAAAAAGTCAGTTCCCCCTCGCTCCTCCTGCTCTCAGATCTGAAATCTCAAGACAGTTCCCCTATAAATACGGAGCCCAAGTCCAAAGCTAAGACTCGCCAAAGCCCCTCCCTCCATATCCAGTCCCGAGAGAGAAAGAAGGGAAGACAAAGCCCCCAAATCTCTCTCTTCCGACCTTTCTTTGACCGTCCCCGTCCCGTCGGGTTTCGTCTTTCAGGTACATTTCCCTGTCAGAGCTCTGCTGAAGTAGATCTGATACTCTGTTGCTAATTCTTGATTGGAAGTGATTACAGATCTGAACACTGCATGTCTGATTACTTACTTGGTTTTGCTAAACTGGGATCCGAATTTGAATCTGTTCTATGCGAGCGGGAATTAATTACGTCTCTCTGTTGGGTGCTACTTTGATTTTACAACGAGTTCAGTTTTTGGTCAATCTTCCCCTAAAAATACTCCGTGCTTACAGAGCTACCTGGATTTAGGAATGCAAAAACTTTGCTTGTTGAATGGTAGTGTTCAGATCTTGTTGATGCGTGACTGTCACTCTTGTGATAAGTGTGTTTTGATTCTTTTTCACTTTTTTGGTGGCTTGATCCAGAAGAGTGTTTCTTTTATGTCTTGTTTGTGTCGTAGATAGTCAGTAGATCTCCTTTTTAGATGTTTGGCTCGGCATGAGGAATTATTCTTCGTTTCTGTAACGTGAAGCATGAGGAATTATTCCTCGTTCCGGTAGCATGGTGCAACAAGTTGCAACCCTTTGTGTAAAAGGATGATTAGTGTAAGCTTGTATAGTGGAAGACAACTTCCACTGACCAGGGGTGCATAAAAGTAGGTAGACCCACCAACTTTATTTGGCTCTGAGGATAGACTTTATATCATTTGCGATGAATATAATCTTTTTAGCATGTGATGCTAATAGGAATCGAAGGTGTTCCTCAGCTACTGCTTTTCTTCAGCCAGTGGTTGACCTATATGTAGTCGCTTATTGACGTATTTCTTATTATGGTTGCAGCTTGGGAGAATGGACACCTTTTTGTTCACCTCTGAGTCTGTAAACGAGGGCCACCCGGACAAGCTTTGCGATCAGATATCTGATGCAGTGCTCGATGCGTGCCTTGAACAAGATCCCGACAGCAAAGTTGCCTGTGAAACTTGCACCAAGACCAACATGGTCATGGTTTTCGGTGAGATCACAACCAAAGGCAAGATAGACTATGAGAAGATTGTGCGTGACACCTGCCGCACGATTGGATTTGTTTCCGACGATGTTGGCCTCGATGCTGACAACTGCAAGGTTCTAGTCCAAATTGAACAGCAGAGCCCGGATATTGCCCAAGGTGTCCATGGCCATCTCACCAAGCGCCCTGAAGAAATTGGTGCCGGTGACCAGGGCCACATGTTTGGCTATGCTACTGATGAAACCCCCGAGTTGATGCCCCTCAGCCACGTGCTTGCAACACAGCTCGGTGCCCGCCTCACTGAAGTCCGCAAGAGCGGGACCTGTCCTTGGTTGAGACCTGATGGCAAGACCCAAGTCACCGTTGAGTATCAAAATGACAACGGTGCAATGGTTCCCCTCCGTGTCCACACTGTCCTCATTTCAACCCAGCACGACGAATCTGTCACTAATGATGAGATTGCAGCTGATCTCAAGGAGCACGTCATCAAGCCCGTTGTCCCTGCGGCATACCTTGATGAGAAGACGATCTTCCACCTCAATCCTTCGGGGCGTTTCGTCATTGGTGGGCCCCATGGTGATGCAGGTCTCACCGGTCGTAAAATCATCATTGATACCTATGGTGGTTGGGGTGCTCACGGTGGTGGTGCCTTTTCTGGCAAAGATCCCACCAAGGTCGACAGAAGTGGAGCCTACATAGTTAGACAGGCTGCCAAGAGCATTGTTGCCAGTGGGCTTGCTCGCAGGTGCATTGTGCAGGTCTCTTATGCCATCGGTGTGCCGGAGCCATTGTCCGTATTTGTCGACTCATATGGTACTGGAAAGATACCGGACAGGGATATTTTGAAGATCGTGAAGGAGAATTTCGATTTCAGGCCGGGAATGATTGCCATCAAGCTGGATCTAAAGAGGGGTGGTGGCAGGTTTTTGAAGACCGCTGCTTACGGACACTTTGGAAGAGACGACCCTGACTTTACATGGGAGGTGGTGAAGCCCCTCAAATGGGAGAAGCCCCAGGCTTAAGTGTCTGCAATTCAATGCTCGTAGGTGATCAATAATGTGCTTGTTTGTTACTGCTTCTCCTGGACCTTGGAACCTGCTTATTATTTGCTTGTTATTGTGTTTCTTTTGTCTCGTCTCTTTTTCCTTTGGTTGTCAAAGAGTTGTCTTGGCAATATAAGAAGCTTCAAAGAGTTGTCGTCGTAGTTATGTCAAAAGTTGTAGAAAGGTGTGCTGTAGTATCTTGGGAAGGGGGAAGTAGCTGTGTTTAAGGTCAGCTGCAGTGTAGCAGCATCACTGTACTAAAATGATTTTGTTTAATAGGGAACTGTAACTGTTTCATTGTTTTTCCGATATAATAGTTTCTTCAAACTACACATTCTAGTTGGAAACCTTGTTGGCAGCGCAACCACTTCTGTGAAATTCTTTCCTTGTTAGGATGTGGAATGACTGAATGTGTTGAACCATGATTTTAATATATATTTACAATTTACCTTACTAGGTTTATCTGCTCCTCCAACACCCGTCACCACAACTTGGTCTGTTAGTGTCAAAGCTTCCGAGTTTTGGCATCAAAAGTTAACATGAGAACATGGGTAGTTGACATTATGCAAAAAATTAGGTCATGACATGACATTTCGATTCTTTTGTTGGAGCCCAATTCAAAGCAAAAGCTTGTTCGGGTTGGCTTAACTGGTTTGCAGCTGGACCCACGAAACGAAGGAGCTCGGAGCAGGTTCAGACTTTCAATATGGGACTAATACCTGATCTCGAACAAGAGTCAGCAACCTCCACATCCGCATTAGCTGGTGTGCTACACTTCAGTTGGTTCCCGCATTTACCTTTGTTAGTTGTTGTTCTACCTTGCTGATCGTGGGGATTAAAACCCTTATCCACACCTTATGACAGTCGCTTGCAGGACCTTTGTGTAGTAGTCAGTGGGTCTGCGCGATGACATTTGGTTCGCTCGTGCATCTGGAACGGGGCTACATCAAGAATCAATTGATTTATGTCAATCCACAAGACCAACCCACATGAGCGCATCCTGCAAGTCAGCACCTCATGAAGTTACGCGAGCAAATTTTTTATAAAACCACAGATGTGTGGTTCAAGGCTTCATAGTTTACATTGACTAGGGGAGGTGGAAATCCATTACCCGTTGATTAATTGGGGGGCCAAAAAATTGATGGGGCGTGGAAATCTAGTAGTAGTTGATTAATGAAGGGTTTATTTATTCACTTTTTTTGGTCAAACGGAAATTTCACTAACAAAACACAAAAAGTACAACCTAAGAGAGCACAAACAAACTGAAAACAAGTACTAAAAGTATAACAAAAAGGGCACAAGTAGAAGTTTGACCCTGAAATTTAAACAGGCCAACATCGCCTTGACAGAAATCAGAAACGATAAGAATTATCATCGTTGGATTTTGTAAATCCAGATCAAATGGTAACAGAGTGGAGGAGATGCAACGATGCATCAATTTCAAGGGCCGCATAAAGTGGCAGTTTAGAATACTGCCGCGGTTATCGTCTCTATCTATATCTATGTTACTTGTAAAGTTCAAGTTATGGGTATAACATTTAGTGGACATATATACCCTTATGCATTGGTAGACAGATATACCTTCACCAGTTACATCAATTAATTAATTCATCAGATATTGTCATTTCTCCTGCTTCTATATGCATTTAGATTAAGATTTGGTTTGGGACATCCATCGTCTACCTTGGCTGGCCTTCTTCCCCCTTACTTAACGCGTAATTGATTTTTCAGCATAAATGCTATGAAATTCGTGTCTCTTTAAGAAATTTTTTTTGGTTCGAATCTCTTTAAGAATTGTGTGATAATAAGTAGTGCTCCATTTTGTACCTTCAGTTCATGCGAACCTGGGCAATCTGGATGAAGAACAATACGTGAAACCTTTTCATTTATAGAAACATCATGACTACCATTTAAACAAAAGGTTGTTAACTCTATTCAAGGATAATTAATTTGAGCTAACCCCTCTGTTGGAAGAAGAGCAAGTGGTTTTGAAGGATACCATATATGTTCAAGCTTTTGTGTTTTCGATGGTGTTATACCAATAGTGTGTCATTGGTTTGTCGAAGCAATGTAACGCTGCTTCTTGATATATTCGTTGCTGTCGTGCTTCGTTCTTTCTACAATCTGTGACCGGTGATTAGGGGAAACGATGACTCTCGGTTCTACAATGAATCTTGCAGTTTGTGCAAGGCAACTGCAGAGTGACTAATTCAGTTTGTCCTAATTATTATCACGTTAAAAGACAAAACTAGTTTGGCTCTCTTTCAATAACTTCACTTGAATAACTGAAGAAGATCCTTCCTATATTGTGGGAAGGAGCCACTATTCTTAGGTAACTCCAGATGTTAATTACTTTGATTTCATATCTCAAAACTCGTGCAGTATGTCAAGGGTCGTAACTCTAGGACGATATCAGTCAATAGAACTGAAGCAATTACAATCCTTAGTGACAGTTTAAACAACTCAGAATTTAGTAACCAAACCTCTCACTCACTTTGGCTTACATAAACACGCGCACACCAACCTGCAAGGCTCATGGGGAAACTGGGCAGGAAAGTTTGAAAATTGTGATCCTCAATATTCTCTTGGGCATTTGGACAAACAGTTGGCATACGACCATTATCATTTTTATGATTAACTCTAAGATCAGGGAATCACAGACCTGCCAACCGAAATTTACTGTTTAGGCCTTTGTTTCCACGAGGGACAAGACTGCTGGAGCTTTAATGATTATGCACAGAAACACTTGTAAGGACGAATCAATTTAGGACCAAAAATGTGATTACTCACGCATAGCATGTTAATGTTTATTCCACTTATTATTTATGCCCTAACTTTACGTTCTTAAATTTCTTTTTGGGTTAATCCTGATGACTGCATTATAATTTAACTTGTTGGACTAATCATTTATAAGCCGGCTCGGCCCGGCCCTGCCAGTTAAGCCCGCCATACTTAAACTGTTTGATATGACGGTCCAACCTAAACGCCAGACATTGGCCCTCGATATGGGTTTGGGCCCTGTCTGGTTCGTGTTTTAAGTATCGTTACCTTCATTTTAAACCATTTTCTGCACTTGCATACCGTTTTACTATAAAGCTTTTATGTTTTGTCACGCCCTCCTTGCTTATGGAGCTTTGGATCCGACTACTTGTAAACAAACAGGTGTAACAATTTTCTCACCATTTATTTGGTTTCTGATAAATGTCGTTACTATTGAATAAAGTAAATAAAAAAGCATCAAAACTAGTACGGCGCTTGTTATTCCATTTATTTTGATTTTTGAATATTATTCTTCTACGTGCAGTGCAATCTCTTTCCTTGTTCCAATCTATCTGTTTTGGGGATTATATCTACTACTATGTGTACTTGTTGAACATGTTTGTTGCTTCTTTGGTAGCATGAAAATTTGTCATCAAAGTTTTTGAGCTTTAAATTACATAACTTCTGGCATCCCTCGTAAGGATCGTTACCCATTAATGCTAGTTTTGACTGAAGAGAGCCAATTGACAACCTCGGTTGGTTACATCAATCAAGTGGTTTTTAACAATTGCGCAAAGGGTTACATTCAAGGAATGAAGAATGGAAAAAAGGAAGACAAAACTCAACATCTAAACAAAATTTGGCATAAACTTACGTCATTTCTTCCTTCGATGTGTTCATTTGATTTTCCTTTCAATCGATTGTAATCGTGACTTCACATTTAGACTTGAGCCGTCATATTTATGATCATCATCAACATCAAGCAAAATATTCGTAGACACGCATTCAATTTTTTTCTGTTTAAAATAAATATAGTAACTTTAGTTTTCCTTATTTGAGAAGTCTAAAAATAAAGACAAAAAATAATTTACATTATAAATCGTATATAGCCTTGTCTGAATTCGATTAAAAGTTTGCTTTCGAGAGCAATGAGAATCCATTTCATCTAATTTGCTATGAACAACTGAGGCCCCGTACGCTTACCATATTTGTTTTCTATTTTTATTTTCACGATTTTCATATTCAGTTTGAAAATATGTTCCTGTACTTTTATTATTTTCACAAAAAAAAATTTAGCTATTTTTTCTTATATTGGGTTAAGTTTGAGTGAAAAACAGCTGAAAACACTTTTTAGGTGTTTTCAGTTTTTTGTTACTATTTGAGTAATTTTATTCAAAACGAAAACAGAAAATGATAAAAATACGCAAAAAAAGAATCTTTTTTATCATCATTGCTAAAAATAGAAAACGAATATGATAAACGTACGGACATAAGTTTTCCATATTTTGGCACTCAGGCATTTGCTCTTCCTTGGTCTTCGTAGGACCCTCCAATTGAATTGCCCATGACAGCAGGGTTCCTTTTTAAATCAGTGTGTTGACAACATTAAGAAATTATTATTGTTGTTAGTTGTCCTTTTTGGTAAAATGGACCAAAAACATCATCCAAATTGTTTGAAGTAACCCGCGTGGCCGTAAACACGGGAGTGGGACTGCAATTAATGACTCAGGTAATAATCCCCTAACTAAATTAAGCACCTCATTACCTAGAGGACACGTGGCTACAGCTCAGTTCCCCGAGCTTTACAAACCGCCCTTTTCTTCTACTTTCTTGACGGAGCCGTGCCGCCAAAGTCACTCTCTCAGCCTTTGTCCAAGACTCTCGATCATGGCGGGTCTACCTCCTCAGCCGTCAAATGGCCAAATTCCTTTTTTATTCCCGTTTTTTTGTATTTATGTAATTAAGATATTATTACGTGTATACGCATTTATGTAGGAGTATGTTCTTGTAATTAATGTTTATTACAGCTAATAAATATATTGCTTCTTGTTCGGCTACATTTTGTCATTAAAAAGGTTGAGATACTGTTTCTAACTATACTTTGAGGATACAATCCATGAAAAAGTAGAATGAAAATGCAAATCTAGTGAATTTATTAACCCTTTGCATTTTTTTTTAATAATTCAGTGTTTAGGTAGCGTATTCCATCCGAAGTTGCCTTTTCTGTTTGCTTGATAATTTTGTTACGTTGTCTTTAAATTTTGGGCATTCCGGGAAGTAATAAAAGAAATTTTACTAGAAGCTAGAAAATTATGCTGTATGGGTTTTTGGTTAGTTGGTAATACCAATTGGACGCCAAATTAACAAATTAATGCTAACGGTTTCTTCCTTTTTTCGTGAAAAGTCACGGATTCAAGTCTTATGTGGTGGAATACTTGAGGTAAGAGAGGGAGAGACTACCGGTGGCCTCTAGTAGACCCAAGAAGGAAAAACTAATGGAGGTAAATGACATAACATAAGGACACATTTAAGTGATTAGAACAATTGGAGCCATATGAATTCTTGTGTGATGCTTTTATAACTAAAAACAATTTTAGACATGCCATTTGGAAATCAAGGATGTCATTATGTTTAATTACTTACCTTTGTTATGGGAAATTCTCACCATTACTGATTGTTGTTTGTGTTATGCTTCATGACTAAAAACTTTACCTTATATATGTTTCAATATATGTAGTCCACATGAGAAATTGAGAATGCCTTTCTTTTGGGACCCCTATTGTCTAGATATTGTGCAAGATCAGTCATCCTAGACTATTTTGGCAAAGTGAAGTCACTTAGCACAGCCAACTCAAGGGATAGAAGGATAATGATTTAATCAACTCAAGGAATAGGAGGATTATGAGTTAATCATGCAACGACTTTTGGCAAACGCAAATTCCGCGTGTGTCAACTCACCAAACACGTGAGCTCGAGTGTTGGGGTGATTACTTTCAACATGGAATTTATGGTTTCCATGCAGTATTTGCAAATATAAGGAATAAATGAGATCACCATTGTTTGGTTCACATTTAGTAAGAGTATATGGATATAAGCTTACTGTCGTCGGTGTGTAGAGTTGGCATATGTCTAATTTAAGTTTTCCTGTGGGTAGCAAGCAGCTTGTGCATAGACTTATGTTAGATTTATGACTAACCATGCTGTCACGATTGCTTCTGTCTAAAATTTTTTGTTTAGGTCCATCCAATCTGTATTTGCTACCAGCACCACCAAAAATAGAAGTTCCACCAAACACATACTTCAAGATTCTTGAGTCCTATGCAAACAGTAGCAGTTTGCTATACACAGAAGAAATTGAGCTGGAAAAGCAAGGACATGAAGCAGTAAGTACCTTTCGAGAGAGTATGCAAGTTTATGTGGTGCTGACTAATGGTTCTGCTCTTCTCCAAGGGAGTATTCCTTTTCTGAATGGGGCAGTTTATCTTCTTATGACCCCATCCTTCCTTGGTGGGCTAGTAATTTCCCTCCTCGTGGCACTTTGGAAGTTGAAGAGAATGAGATGGTGGTTTCAGGATCTTGAAGATAGACAGAGTGCATTGCTCACTGAAGTCAAAGATATGCGTCTGCTTATCAATCAACGTAATTCTGAAGATGTTGAGAACCCTGCTCAAGATGGTAATACTGTGTACCGTATGGCCTCCTTCAACAGGCGTGCCGAGGCCATAGAAAAATCTATGGAGGGAGGCAACAAGGCAACCAGATATCACAAGCATCACACCACTATGCTTTGGTGGAAAGCAATTGGTGTGTCTATTCATGTCTCATTTTACCTGGAATCTCATTCTTTGTGTTCCGCTCCGGTAAGTGTTTGGCTTTCTTAGTCTTCTTGTATATTCCCTTTCAGTTTTGAAGCTCTGTTTTAGTTAATCTTTTCACTTCTTTTTCTTAACGGACAACAACAAGAAGAAGCGTGTTGCTGAGAACATGCCTGAACTCAGGCACCCTACTTAAGGTACGTGTCATGTGTGTATGTGGGAGGTCACATCTAATTGTCCAACAAAATAATTGCTTGGGTTACTTTATGTCATTCTTGACAAAACTATTGTCCGCAAGTTGTGCAACTCTGTCATGTGTGTGTGGGAGGTGACATCTAATCTAATTGTCAATAAAAATAATTGCTTGGGTTACTTTATGTCATTCTTGACAAAACTATTGTCTACAAGCTGTGCTACTCTTTTTCTGTTGCAACTGTAGTTTGATTGGGGAGATGTCATGCAACGAGCTGGAGACGCAAAGATGCAAGAGCTTTTCTTCAATTAGAGGCTGATGAGATGGTCCTGAATTAGCCAATTAAGGCCTATATGCTTCGCCAAAGCTTAGTTTCTTGCAAATTTGCACGTGAAAGCGGATTGCTAGGTGGGTTTTGTCATACAGTTGGCAGGATTTATGCTCTATGAAAGAACTATGAATGCTTTATGTAGTATGTAGAACTATCTGCTATCTGAACGATTCCATGCACTTGAATCCTTAGTGAGCGCCTGCGCGTGAATGATTGCACGTGCTTCATAGTGTCTTCTTGCAGGAACCTTGGCTGCCAACATATATATACTTTAAATGATGCAGTTTCAGATGTTAGCATCTGAAAGTGCAGCAAGATTGTATGAGCAGTTGAGCACTATATGGTCTCGTGCTGCCTAAACATAAAATGCACGCTGGTCTCCTGCACAAGTCTACAGTCCCTTTTAAGCAAAATTCATCGAATATATATATATATATATCCCCTTGCACTTGAGGTGTCCTGAGCAGTGTGCTAACAAAGGGTCATTGCCATGGTTTTACCTATCCGTTTCAATGAAGGATAGAGCCACCTATCTCTGGTGAAGATTCTACGTCTTGTCATGCTGTTTTCACGAGACCTTACCAGCTGTGCCCAAAACATGCAACCGGATCTCATGTACCCGTCAAGCGATACTTGCCCCAGAAATGTATATCAATGATAGTGATGCAGTACTCCTTAACACAACAACCCCCACCCGCGCGCGCGCACAAGCACACAAGTTGAACCACCATGCATTCAAGATTATATGTACAAACATGATTTTATATCGGCTAACCACTCCAAATGTGTGTTTAGCAGCGATTCCTTTAGACGTCTAAATCACCATTAACGCACTGCCCAACTTGGAGCACTATGCTATACAATAGCTTCATAGTGGTTTTTCAACTTTTGCATGTGAATCCTTGCTTTTACCTGTCGGCCTAAGCTTTGCTGTGAACTGCCTAGGAAAGACTGGAGCTTTATATGATAGACAAGCCAAGAAGCAATAAAACGCAGTTTCTGGATAATCAACACGGCAAAATCGAAGATAAATCTCAGGATCTGTGTACTGCTTATGGTGAATCATTTTGACCGCCCACACTCTTGATGTATTTCTTCCTCAATAATTTCCCAAACGTCAAGAGGTTTGGGTAGAACGCGCTATCAATCATCAGTTGTTCATCTTGGGCGGTGATCAACTTCTCCCGACAATGTCCATCTAATTGTTGATTGTTCCTGGAGAACAGCTGTGATTAAATGAGAGGTAAACCAAATTATCTAATACAAAAATCATATTCAAATTGTTAGTGCATATATACAGTGTGTTTTTCCCCCTGAAACAAAGCAAACATAGAAAGACAGAATTCTCAAAGGGCATACAAACTCTCTAGTGCGTGTATAATCGTCGACGCAATGTGTAGGTAAAACTAAGCATCAGGATATTTCACCAGGAAAGTTACTGAGACCATACACTACATCCATCAGATAAAAAAGCAGCATACCCATCTATCTCATGATACAACTCTACGCTCCAACCGGAGATGAAATAGCTAAGGTTACGGATTCAATTGCTCGCAACAAGCGTTTTTGAGTATGCAGCTGTATGGAAATGACGACACATGGATCTAAGCAACTTATTATCTGTAATCAGGATTCTCCTAATGGTATTCAGCTCCAGATGATACCAGAATAGGCCTCTCCAGTTCCATGCCAGTAGCAGTTCACCATTCTGGATGTTCAAAAGCTCTATCCGACAGTTCACCCAATTAAAATCAAAAGGATAACCTTTCACATCCCAATCAAGGTTTACCTTGTAGATTCCTACCCAAGCCCAGTTCGTATAGTCCTGTTAACGCCCAAATGTCAATCAAATTATGGTTTGTGCAAATGGCCAAAAGATAAACGCTCTTTCATCTCTATAAGTTGCATCTCTGTATGCTCAATTGAGTGACACACAGTTCCTGGATGAGGCATCGCATGAATATCTTCGTAGTTGATATAATAAACCATAATTGCATGATGGCAAGGGGAAATTCATATCCAATTTCGTACTGATGGTGGAACATCCAATGCAGAGATCCATTTGAAATTGCAGCGGGAGCATTACATGCCGGACGGTAAAAGAAAGAAGTGAATTGCCTCCATATCTTGGCCCCAACAGCGAGTGTGAAATAATGATAGCAATGGCATCCCGTTTGCATGTAAAGCAGCTTGTACTCACGTGTCAACGAATGGAAGAAGATTCCACATAAATGTCCCCGCTGAACTGCAGTACTTAAAGTAAGTTGTTCATGTGTAGCAGGATTGACAACAAACAAGAATGATGTCTTCAATAAGCCCATGCAAAAGTAGTCCATTGCGCAGGAACCAAATAGGATGGGCTCATACTTCTTCATTATGTTCGTTGAACCCTCATGTAATTTGGTGAGCCTCGCATCTTTTTGAGCTGCTTCATAAAAACTAATCAACTAGTGTACGTAACTAGTTTTCGAACTGCACAATAATTGCTTGGTTAACTCTTTTAAGATGCTCCTCTTCCACAAAATAAGTTCCGCCACTTCCTTGATACCATTCAACATTCAAGAACAAAATCAGCTGGGAGTCGAGTGAGGATGTCAATGATAACATCATCAGGATGAGAACTGACAACCCTTTCTGACGATCGGTACAGGTCGAACTAGCTGACTCGGTAGATGAGAATCCATCTTAAACATTCAAGGACCATCTTGTCTGAAGTAAAACAAATCACTGAGATTAAGCAAAATGAAAAGGCAAATATAGCTTTAAAAACGTTACCAAAACACTATAGGCAGTCTTTAGATATTATAATCTCAAATCCCAATCTCGTAATTTTTCAGCATAGCTCTCTATAAGACCCTTCTTAAAGGAGCTTTAAATAGATTCATATGCGCATGCATGTGCAATTAAGCACATACAAAAGTGATGCAAGTCACACAACTGCAATGACAACTTCTAACGCATGCATTGATTCGTGCTTGGTATTGCACGGAAGAAACAATACACATTGATAATTCTAAAACAATAAAAGAAATTCAATGAGAAACATAAGGACCTGAGAAAACTTTAGAGATCCAAGACAGTCCTCGGTCAGTTAGGAGAATATTATGGTTTTTATCCTTCTGATTTTTTACAAGATTCACAAATCGTTTGAAGCAATCCAATGCTACAGAATTGTGAGCGATAAGATACATATAATGAATCGTAAGTAATCTATACTACCTATAAAAGTACCAATCTTGTAAATTTTTTTATTCCATTTTTGTCCTTCGTTAATCACTCTAATAACAATCTTATCTTTTAATAATTACTACTCCATTATTACTCTACCCTTTCATAAATACTACTCCATTATTACCCTACCCTTTCATAAATACTATTGTTAATTACTAATTGTGTAATCATTTTGGGTGTTACCCTCCGTTAGTTATTTCAATAACAACTTTCCCTTCCCTAATTAGTTTTTTTGTACTGTGTTTAAGAAACATTATGTTATAAATTTAATCTAAATCAATATTTACATATTGAGAAACAAAATATGTAGTTGTTAAAAATATATTTATATATATGTATGCGCGTGTATGCACGCGCGCACTACCTCTAAAAGTATAAATTATATAAAAAAAAATTGACGATTATGTCTTCCGTTAATTACATTCTTACCCTTTTTTTATTACTCCTTTTTAAATTTTAATGAAATTAAAATAATATTGAGTAATGAATCTATTTTATACATTGATTGAAAAATGAAAAGTGTGATGAGAAAGAAAAATATAACAAAAAAGTTCCTTTATTATATTCTTTCAATTTAGTTAAAATAAAATAAATATTAGATATTGACCTGTTTAATGAGAATTGTAATTTTCTTTCCTCATTTTAGGTTAGTAAACAATTAACCAATTGAAAAACTGAAAAACGAAAACAACATAAAGAAACTAAAATTTGTGAAAAATCAATTAAGAAACAGAAAATTGTTAGGAAAACAAAAAAAAAGGGTTAAATAAAAAAAAAGTCTCGAATATGGTGCAAATTTGAATTGAAAATATGCTCAGTTATTGTAGTTGAAGACCGAGTGTTTTGTGTTTTTATTGATGAAACATAAAGGACTTGGTCTTGAAAATTACAAATCTTAACCATTAACCAATTTAATAATTTACAAAAATAAAGACATAAATTCATTCTTTTAAGTTCTCTATTTGCTTTTATTTTCAACAGTATCATCAAACATTTCTTCAATCCAAAGCTTATAAAGAATATTTTCAAACATTGAATTGATTACAATTGCGATCATCAAATAACATTTCTTCTAAAAAATTCACAAAAAATTGAGAACATAATTGAATTATATTATTTTTTATCCCAAGTAAGATAATAATATCACCTCAAATATTTCTCTCGATTATATTCTCGTGCATCGCACGTGCTCTATACTAGTTATATATAAATGTGATAAAATAATTAGCACCATAGCATGCCCTAACATTCGTTGGTCCTCAAATGTTCCGGTGGACAAGCTCCAAGGGAGACATATCTCTCTTAGCCTTACCAAAAGGCTTTCGAGTAGCCTTGCTAGCTAAGAAAGATTTGCATGTTGGCAACTTTGGCGAGAGGACCCACAAGTCCTTTTCTAAACAACCCCGTCTTACGATCTTGTCCTATATGATCAAGCCTATTATGCAAGGTAATTGAAGAAAATGCATCATCTTATTACTAGAAATCATATATGTATCATAATACAAACTGTCACTAACATCTAGTACATAAATGCCATCAACAATGTATCCGCCACCATACAATACATAATCTAAATAAAGGCTGTAAAGTCTATACAAAACTGAAACAAAATTCTATTCTGTCCATCGCTACTATAGAAATCAAGTTTCGTCGAACTCTAGGTGTATATAGTACATTGTAAAGGAGTAATAAAATGATCGGTCTTCATTTTGAGTTAGTTCCAATTCCCACCACCTCTTCATTAGTGCTATTTTCCATGTAGATACTTCGACTCCCTTTAGGATTTTGACTGTACTCGATGAACCCTACTCGAGAAACGTGACTGCAAATGAAGCAATCAAGTTGAGAGTAAAAGTTAGTCTGTACCTTCTTCGGCTCCGTGCATTCTCAGGCGAAGTGACCAGGCTTCTTGCAATTATAGCATTTCAGCTTAGATTTATCCCTTTTACCTCAAGACTTGCCTTTACAGTGCTTTCCACCCTCTTTTCTCTTGCATAATTGTCCATATCCATCCTGGTTTGCCTTATCCTGCCTTTTGCGCTTGGACGTTGAGCCCTTGTGCTGGCTAGACTCGGCAACAACCGTAGAGGCATTACCCTTAACCTCTTGTCGTTCTACCTCTAAATCTAAATGATTCGACAATTGAGCAAAAGTTTTAATGATTTCATTGTGCGTTATCGTGAGTTTCATATGATCTCAAGAATCAGGTAGAGAACAGAACATTACGAGAATTTGCTGTTCATTTGAGGGATTGTTGCCTGTTGCCTGTTGCCTTAAGGTCGCAAATTATAGCCGACATCTTTCTAAGATGGTCGACCATTTTTTATTTAAGAGCCATCTTATAAGTCTCAAACTTAAGAGTCAAGGCTCCCAACCTTGCTGAAGTGCCTGCAAAAGCCAACTTCAAGGCATTCCATATCTCTTGAACGGGCTGGTAACCTTCGAATTGGTTAATAAGATCGTTATACATGTAGTTCAACATATTGAAACGTACACTTTGATTCTTCTTTTCCCAATCTGATAGGTTTCTATGTCACGCTTATGTTGGGTTCGGCAGTATTACCTTTTTCGGGCATGGTTATACTGTAAGTTATTATTTCCAAGACATCTCGCTCATTTAGGAGATACTTGATCTTGTGATGCCAAATCTCGTAGATTGCCATCCAATTTCTCAATTTTGGCGAGGTCCGCAACAATGTTTGTAGAGGCCATTTCACTATATTTAAATTACACACATAGATATTAGCACACACACATTATCCATATTTTGTGGTACCAATATAACCCTAATATAACATATAACACATAACCCAGTAACATAAGATCGAAAATTTTGCTAGGCTCATAATCATCATTTATGTCTATGGATTAAATATTACTTCTAAGTTTATTGTGCGCAAAATAAAATATGAGAGAAGCGTATCTCATTTAACCCATATGTATCTCTCTATCTCTGTGTATGTGTGTGTGTGTGTGTATATATATATATATATATATATATATATATATATATATATATATATATATAGGGTATTTTGCTAGTGCGATCTGACCGTCCATCCTGAAAGATGGACGGTCCAGATCGCGCCTTTTTCCAAAAATTTTCCCCGTCCGCCATACAGTCTGGCGGACGGGAATTTTACCTTTTTGCCCTCCTCCCATGTCCGCGAGACTGTCTCGCGGACGACTTTCGGTTCCTGACATGTGTCAGGAAAAAGGCGTCCGCGAGACAGTATGGCGGACGCCCTCTAGGCTGACACATGTCAGGACCTGTCCCGTCGGTCGCCTATAAAGTCTCTGTCAGAGCCCCGAAAACTGTCCCGTCGGTCGCCTAGAAAGTCTCCCTAATTCTCGGCTCTTTCAGCAAAATTTTTGCGGTCTTTCAGATTCACTTGCTTCCATTTTCAGCACCCTTCAAGCTTCGAGTAACACTTGGTTCAAGCATCACTCAAGCAAGGTAAGTTTGTGATCTTGCTACCGTTTATCTTAGTAATTTTAATTTGTTATGTTCAGTAAATATATAATTAGCAAAATAGGAGACACTTTTGAGATTATGTATATGGTATCCTAAATCGGTCTAATCGTCAAGATAATTTTGAGATAATAAGCGTATTCTATTTCTACATAGGTCTTGTTTCACAATGTCTGATTTCGTGTCGAGCTCCAGCACCCCCGTAGATGCTAGTGATCCGTATCTAGGACGAACCTTTCAAACGTTGGAAGAAGCTGGAGAATGTTTTCGAGCTTATTCATTGAGGGTTGGTTTTGGCATTAGAATAAAAACTACAAGAACAAGCAGCGTATCGAAAAGGATATGCTCTCGCTTATACGAGTGTCATAGGGGCAGAAACCCAGTGCAAAATGAGACACGCGTAGGCAACGATGACAGTGATGATGACGAAATAGGGTATGCGCGGAGAAGACGGGATTGCTTTGCGCGCACGAATTGCCAGGTCAAGATGTTCGTAAGCTATAAAGCCAAACAAGATCATTGGCTTATTACCAGCCTGGAACTGGCACACAATCACCCGTTAGTAACCCCTTCTAAGGTGAGTCAGATGCATCAACACAAGAAGATGGGTAAGGTCGCGAGGAGCCTAATTCACACAATGAGCGATGCGCGGCTAGGACCTACCGACATGATTAATGTTCTTGCTGAACAGGCTGGGGGAATTCAAAATTTAAACTTTAACACGACAGACGTTCGTAACGCGGTCCGAACCCATAGACGAGCCGCGTATGACCTCAATGATGCGCAAGCGACAATGAGCCTATTGAAACGGATGCAGATGGAGGACCCGCAGTTTACCTTCGACTATAAACTTGACGACGAGCATCGAGTTAGCACAATTTTTTGGGTCGACGGTCGTTCGAGGCTAGCTTATAAGCATTTTGGGGATGTCGTGACTTTCGACACCACATACCGTACCAACAAGTACTCGATGCCGTTCGCTCCTTTCACGGGCGTCAATCATCATTATCACTCCATCCTGTTCGGGTTCGCCTTGTTAAGGGACGAGAGCGAGAGTTCTTTTGAATGGTTGTTTAGGGTGTGGCTGGAAGCAATGAACTTCAAAGCACCGACTGTTATCATCACCGATCAAGATTTGGCAATGAAGAAGGCTATTGCTACCGTCTTCCCAGATACTCGACACAACTTGTGCACTTGGCACATAAGCAACAAATACCCGGAACGTCTGCATCACATGTACGCAAAGTATCCAGACTTTAAACAGGATTTTGACAAATGCGTCCTCAAGTCATTAACGATTGAGGAATTCGAGGAGAGGTGGGAAAAGCTTGTTCGGGATTACTCATTGCAAGACAACGAGTGGCTCCAGCACTTGTACGGGCTCAAAGAGCAATGGATTGGCGTTTACACGAGAAGTCATTTTTCTGCGGGCATGAAAACGACGGGCAGGAGTGAATCTATGAATGCCACGTTCGATAGTTATGTGGGTACAGCTACCAATTTGAAGAGTTTCGTCACATCTGCACAAAAAGCGGTTGCGTCGTTGTTCGTGAAAGAAAGGGCTGCAGACTTTGCAACCACGTACAAGCAAAGGAGAAGGTTGCTTGAGACCCCGCTGGAGCTGAACGGTGCCAAAGTCTATACGAAGGAGATCTTCCTGCTATACCAAGTAGAGCTGCAAAAATCGGGCCGATACAGTATATACAAGGTGGCAGAAAAGTCGTCGCGTGAGTACAAGGTTTATTCGCTCGTGAATGACCTCGTCCCTGAGAAGCTGCGCAGAATTTATACGGTGACCCACGACACATTGACGGACTCGGTGACATGTGTTTGCAAGAAGTTTGAGTTCCATGGCATCCTGTGTAGACACATTCTGCGGTTTTTCACACAGAAGAATATCAGGACAATCCCCGATAAATACGTCCTGCCACGGTGGACGAAAGGTGCAAACAGGTTGCACGGTACCATTTCCTTTCCGGAGCACCCGTATACTGACTTTGAAGAATCAGAGACGTTGCGGTATAATCATCTGGTGACGATGTTCACCCGTTTGTCCGTAAAGGGTGCTGCTACAATGGTCGGATATAAACATCTCCTCGAGGTAGCTCAGCAGCAAGAGCCCATCGTCGACCAATTGGAAGCAGCTTCAGTCAGCAATGCGGTTGACACCGAGCCTACGACGGGATCAGAAGATGACGAGCCGGGGGAGGGAGACGACAATGATATCCGGCCTTCGGATCCAATTATATCGCAAACGAAAGGCCGCAAGAGATCTACGCGGATGAAAAGCTCTATTGAGACGGCAACTCAACCAAAAAAGCTGAGAAGGTGTGCATTGTGCAACAAAATGACCGACCACGACAAGCGGAACCATTACAAGGCACTGGGGATAAGTCCAGTGCCTTTGCAAGACGGGGAAGAAGATGATGCCGAGGATGAGGACGAACAAGCTGCAGTGGAACTTTAGTGTACTGAATATTTTGTAATAATCTTTTATGAGCCATCAAAAGTGTCGGACATTTTGTAATAATATTTTAGTAATGACTCGTTTGTAATAACCTTTAATCATTTTTTTATATGTGATTTCTTACACTGTCCGCTACACTGCGCAGCACAACATTAGAAACCTAAGGTATTAAAGAATACCCCCCTACAACACTTAGTTTTTTTTTGGTTGTTTTCTCTACGTCCGCTATACTATGTAGCGGACGGCCCCGCAGAATACCTCTCCAACAACACTTAGTTTTTTTTGGTTGTTTTCTCTACGTCCGCTATACTATGTAGCGGACGGCCCCGCAGAATACCCCCCTACAACACTTAGTTTTTTTTGGTTGTTTTCTCTACGTCCGCTATACTATGTAGCGGACGGCCCCGCAGAATACCTCTCCAACCAACACTTCTCCAACCAAACACTTCTCCAACCAACACTTAGTTTTTTTTTTGGTTGTTTTCTCTACGTCCGCTATACTATGTAGCGGACGGCCCCGCAGAATACCCCCCCAACACTTAGTTTTTTTGGTTGTTTTCTCTACGTCCGCTATACTATGTAGCGGACGGCCCCGCAGAATACCCCCTCCAACACTTAGTTTTTTTGGTTGTTTTCTCTGCGTCCGCTATACTATGTAGCGGACGGCCCGCAGAATACCTCTCCAACCAACACTTAGTTTTTTTTGGTTGTTTTCTCTACGTCCGCTATACTATGTAGCGGACGGCCCCGCAGAATACCAAACCAACACTTAGTTTTTTTTAGTTGTTTTCTCTGCGTCCGCTATACTATGTAGCGGACGGCCCCGCAGAATACCTCTCCAACCAACACTTAGTTTTTTTGGTTGTTTTCTCTACGTCCGCTATACTATGTAGCGGACGGCCCCGCAGAATACCCACCTCTCCAACACTTGAGTTTTTTTTTTTTGGTTCTCTACGTCCGCTATACTATGTAGCGGACGGCCGGGCAGAAAGACACTATGTTATTTTTTGAACACTTGCCCTGCAGATAGACAGATATCCAACACTTGGTTTCCCACCGTTAAATCATATCGGTCAATAAAATCAATCGCATTCAATAAATTTTTTTAAAAAAGTGTTGTAACGTTACAATGTGAATTGGGGAACATCATCTCTCGCGGGAATGATGTTCCTTACACGGATTTACAATAAACCTAATAGCTCTAGGCCGGCCATTCATAATTTGCCAAGCAATCCTATACCTAAAGTCTTGTATGCATTCTTCGCTCCAGACAGTCTTCTTGAGGCTCTCAGACCGGCAAATGTAATCCATGTACATGCAGAGGAAGACGCCGCAGTCCGAGGAATTATGTTGCTTGGGCCTACTCCTCTTCAATCGGAAAATGAGGACCGGCCTGCGCGATACCTTCTCCCGACGCCTACCATTGACCAGGGCAGCAAAAAGATTCTGCGAGAACCATAATAAGCATTAAACATAGCTAGCAAAATAAGATTAATCAGTTTTATAATATGCAAGTTACAACAAGAAGGAAACAGGATCTTACCATGGCATCCAACTGGCCTATGCCTCGGTACATATCAATCACAGGCATCACGTCGGTATCATCGTAGAGACTGTCGACGACTGAAACCGTGCTCTGTAATGGTTCGTAGCAAACCAAGTACCAGTGGGCATTCCCTAAAAAGGGGATTAGAAACACGTCGGCAACACTTGCGCTCACTGGACTATCCCTAGCAAGATATGCTTGTAGGTTAGGGGACGGTTTCCACTGGGCCATGGTTCTCCCCTCCCCTTCCTTGCATTGCCCCAGTCGTGCCACTCTTGTACTAGGAGCTGATGAAAAAAAGCATCCAAGATAAACACGCGCGGACCGATGTTTGGATGCTCCCGACACCTTCGCCTCAGAATTTGCACGTAGTGCGAGATGACACCGCTGTCTAACCAAGCTCCCGGCGCCAGCGAGGCGATCTCTGTCCAAGAGGCATTGTAATCCAAGCCCTCGGGGTGATCCATGTCATACGACGCTCCGTCTTGGGGGGCCCCGCTAAAATAACGGGCTCGGATTAGATCGCATTTATGCGGCTTTAGGGGCCTGGCTGGATGCCCTTTCGGATATTGCCCTCGGGGGTCGATCGGGGGATATTGGCCTCCAATTCCTTCTTCGGCCGGCTGATATTGCTCTCCGGCCATTTCGCCGGCTGATATTCCCCTCCGGGGCCGCCAACTGGTCCCGCCCACGGGACAATGGGCAGTGCCTCGGAGAAACCGTAGTTTCCGAAAGGACAGTCTTGCGTGACTTGAGAGAGGGGTTCCGGGAACAAATTGAAGGAGGGGCCGCTGTAATCGCCCCACGACGCTTGAGCCTGTCCCATCCCCGCTTCAGAGGTACCACCAACTCCCTGACTCACCCCTGAAGCCTGTCCAGAGGGATCACCGTATCCCTGGCTGACGCCCGTATAACCCATTCCCGGGCTGACTCCCGAAGACTGGCCCGATGCTTGGCGCAAAAAATTCCCGCAGCCTAAAGCCAATGTCGCAGCCTGTTGGCAAAGATCCTCGCCCATTGCGCTCACCAGATCCCTCCGCTCACTCAACTTCTGGAAGAATGCAAGCGAGGCATTAACCTACATCCAAAGAGATAAAAAATTAAGTAACTTCAATCAGACATTTATATTCAACTAATTTGGTTCAAGTCAGACTTGTTGGGCAACTTACGAGATTGTATGCCATACGCTCATCGATCTGACCCCTAGGCGCATACCTCTCCCCACGTTCAAAGTTTACAGGGGCTACTCTCCTCCGCGTGATGCGGTAGTACCACTCATCGTACTGATCGATGCTGATAACGGGGTCTGGCTCCGAGACGATGGCCGCCAGTGTGTCCTGCCAAGAAGTCCAAAGCTCTATTTCGGCCGCGCACAATTCGTACGCATTGGCGGTGCCAAACACTCCGACATCCGGTGGGTTCCTGTTAACCCTCATATCCGGGGCATCGACTGGCAAACCCTGCTCCAACTCAAAATGGCGCATTGCTCGGTCGGGCAGCTGCCACTCTGCGACCTCGAAATGGATCAGGGGTGTGCGCTGCAACCCGGAGAGCGTGAAGACGAACGACTCTCCCACCCGTCGCGCCAAACGTATGTACGGTGCCCAACGCATTTGGCCCGGAGATAGACGGTCGAACTCCCCTCGATAGTACGTAATGTTGTGATGGGGATCGACTCTCCTCTTGTAGTGGCTAGCCCTCCGGCTGTACTCCCAAGCACACAACCGAGGCCAGACTTTATCGGTTCCATCCCTACGCGTTGGTGCACCGGGAGCAAGGTGTTCATAAGACCACACCTGAGAACATCAAAAAATTATATTTATATCGTCGATTCAACAAAAATAAAACACAATAACGAAGACATGATTTATATGATATACCTGCAATAGCGAGAGACATGCACATATGGCTTTGGAGTTGGGCCTCGTTGCCTTGTGCAATGCTCGGTACAGATACGAAAGAACCGCTGCACCCCAGGCATAATCCCCAACCTCCGACAGGTTACCCAACAACGGTAAATATTTCACGCTGACCGTGTTCTTCGACGTCGTTGGGAATAAAATTGCCCCCATCACCCACAAGAGGAAGGCCTTTGTGTACACCACAAGCTCACGGCCCGTATAGTTTTCCGGCAAAACCCCGTAGGTATCTACCAACCACTTCAACTTTATACCACCAGTGCTAAATTGATCCTGGGGTATCGAAGTGAAGAAGTCTCGCGCTGTTCTCTTATTCGTTGCGTCTGACGGAGGAGCAATTACCGGCCGCCCCGTCACCGGCAACCCCAAGATGAACCCTACATCTTCTAGGGTAATCGTCATCTCTCCGAGCGGGAAGTGAAACGTATTCGTTTCACTTCTCCACCTCTCAACAAGGGCACCTATCAAGGCCCGGTCAAGCTGTTGAAAGATCTGCCCATGCGTGAAAATCCCAAACCCAATTCCACGCAGTATCCTTTTCTGGGACTTGTTCAATTTCCATCTCGTGAACTCGCGAGATACTTCTACGGTGGTGAGAAGTTCTCTTTCCTACGAATTATTAATAAATACAATTTAAGCAAAATGAACGGTAAAACAACGTTCGTAATAATAAGAAAGTTGATAAATAATGTATCTTACTCCACCATCCCATATGAGCGTACTGATATGGTTGGCTTGGTCGTATAACACGGATGGATCTTCTGGTCCAGGGATAAATTCCATTTTTTGCAACTGAAACTATGGAATCGGATTTTACAAACGCTAGCACATGAACAAATACATACATATATAAATCCTCATCATCGCTAGCACATGCTCAATGCATAATCAAAACCACGCATAAAACGCAATATTGATCACAACTATAGATTAGAAACATGTAAAGGATTGATTTTGTGAACTTACGTGATCTATTAGGGTATTAAAGCTGCTCTTATGAAGAAATTGCGCAGATCTGCTTGCCAACGCCGCTGGGAATATTTGTGAGTAGGAAGAACGGAGAAGAGTGTAGAAGTTATAGGACTTTCTTTTGGGTTTGAATATATATATTTGCTGTCCGCTATACAATATATATTTGCCGTCCGCTATATAGTATCGCGGACGATAGACTTTTGGTTGTTTTGGTTATTTTCTCTACGTCCGCTATACTATATAGCGGACGCAGAATTTTTTTGATTTTCTCTACGTCCGCTATACTATGTAGCGGACGGCCCGTAGAACACCCACCCCAACACTTAGTTTTTTCACCTCTCCAACCAACACTTAGTTTCACCTCTCCAACCAACACTTAGTTTCACCTCTCCAACACTTAGTTTTTTCACATCTCCAACACTTAGTTTTTTTTTTCTTTTGGTTGTCTTCTCTACGTCCGCTATACTATGTAGCGGACGGCCCCGCAGAATACCCTTAGTTTTTTCTTTTTTTCTTTTCTTTCTCATTTTTCTTTTTTTTTTCTCTTTTTTTTTTCTTTTCTCTTAGTTTTTTCTTTTTCTCTTAGTTTTTTCTTTTTTTCTTTTTTTTCTCTTTTTTTCTGTTTCTTTTGGTTGTCTACTCTACGTCCGCTATACTATGTAGCGGACGGCCCCGCAGACGCTGATAGACTGTCCGCTATATAGTATCGCGGATATACATACCGAAAATAAAAAAAATAGTGTTGGACCAGAAAATGGTTGGCACGGACCAGACATTTAGTTCCGACCTTCCCGAACCCCGGCCTAAGCGGAGGCCTTATATCCCCTATATTGTAGAGCTATGCGCTATATATAGAGCTATACAATGTAGCGTAATGTAATAAATTGGAATAAATTGGCGCCCGTAATGCAGTTTTAATAAATTGAAATAAATTGGCGCCCGAAGACTTGTTTTAGCGACATAGTAGGTTAATGCTATTTTAATAAACTGACGCCCGAAGACTTGTTTTAGCGACGGAATCAACAATCTCAATTTTTCCAAAAAATAATGTACGATTCACAATCAACGATCTCAATATATCAAGGCAACAAAAAAAGGCACAATTAAGCAAGAAAAAATTTGAAAACATAATAAACAAGAACATAAATTTTTTTATTATAATAATAAACTATGGTTCACAAATGGGGTACGAAAGTTTTTCACAAGCGCTCCGATCAAAGATTACAACTTGAAAATCCCACCACCCAAGGTGTTCGAACACTACAAAGTCCCCGAGTTCGAGGCCATGCTGGCGCACGAAGACGTTCCAACCCTCTGCGAATTCCTTTTTTTGGGATCGGCCGGGCTTCAGCTTGATTTCAACCTGCCATGCCCCCTTGCGGCTATATAATCTTGCACTATCATGAATTGTTGTAAATTGATTGGTAAATGCTTCCGGTATGTCCTACCAAACACAATACAAAAAATAGGTTAGTTTTGGTTAAGAAAAACAAAAGATCAAACTTTTAACACACGAAAATACAGAGAAAGAGAAAGAGGGATAGCCTACAAGTTCATGCTCAAATCCCGGCATCATGACTTTGAAAAAGTGTTTGCCTACCAGGTGCAAGTTGCCAATATAATCGTAGGCGTAGGTGGTCTCCGATCCAGAAGCCATCGAGATCGGCGTTGAGGGGAGGACGGTGGTGTCGCCGGAGATGTGGGTAGCGGCTTGGGTTAGATGTTCAGAGAGAGAGAGAGGGGACGCCGTCCGCTACAATAATATATATAGCCCGATCTGATTAAATATTTATAGCAGGAGAGAGTGGACGAAGGGACGCCGTCCGCTACATTGGAGAGCTCCCACAAACAGTATCTGTTGACGTCACAGATACCAAGGGGAACAGTTCTCGGGGCTCTGACAGGAGACTTTATAGGCGACCGACGGGACAGGTCCTGACATGTGTCAGCCTAGAGGATCGTCCGCCATACTGTCTCGCGGACGCCTTTTTCCTGACACATGTCAGGAACCGAAAGTCGTCCGCGAGACAGTCTCGCGGACATGGGAGGAGGGCAAAAAGGTAAAATTCCCGTCCGCGAGACTGTATGGCGGACGGGGAAAAGTTTTGGAAAAAGGCGCGATCTGGACCGTCCATCTTTCAGGATGGACGGTCAGATCGCGCTAGCAAAATACCCTATTTTGCTAGCGCTATCAACGGATCAGCTCCATATATATATATATATATATATATATATATATATATATATGTATATATATATATATATATATATATATGTATATATGTATATATATATGAGAAGTTGCTAACGCGATCTGGCCGTCCACGCGCGATCTGTGGACGGCCCAGATATTTTTTTTACGCTTTTTTTTAGTCCGTCCGCTACATTATGTAGCGGACGATTTTTTGACATAAATAGCTTCAAGTTTAAAAACAGTCCGTCCGCTACATTATGTAGTGGACGAACTTTTCTGTCATTTTTTCTCTTTCTCTCATTAATGTTGTAACGACCCGGTCCACGGCCCCACCACAGGGCATTGCCTCCCTCACAAGGGCTAGCCAATTAGGTACTTATGAGTTCCTTGGCAAGGTCTTATAAGGGTCATATCATACTATTCCACATCCGATGTGGGATATTACAATCTCCCCTCCTTATACCTTAGCGTCCTCGCTAAGACTCGATCACACATAGCCCAGAATCTTTCTCTCTAGCCAATGTGGGATATACCGGGCTCACCCTTCGTTGCCCCAACCATCCTCTTGATGTGGGATATACCCGGGCTTGCCTTCGTTTCCCCAACCATCGGCAACCCGACTGGATAGCCCAGCCCGAGCTTTCTAGAGTCGGCTCTGATACCATCTGTAACGACCCGGTCCACGGCCCCACCACAGGGCATTGCCTCCCTCAAAAGGGCTAGCCAATTAGGTACTTATGAGTTCCTTGGCAAGGTCTTATAAGGGTCATATCATACTATTCCACATCCGATGTGGGATATTACAAATGCTATGACTTTTTCTCGCTCTCTCTCTCCCCTTTTTCTCATCCACTACATTATGTTGCCGACAAGTTTTCTGACATTCTCTCTCTCTCTCTCCTTTCTCTTGGCATCAACTCATTCGGGTAGTTCTGGAAACTCATTCTAGAACTCGTAGGAAAGAAAGATTTCATTGTATCTTCAATACTTTCTTCATCAAAACTACCACTTGGGTTTTCACCTATTTGCTTAGGTAGCTGAAATTCATACCCAAAAGCAGAGGGCCTGAATTGCAGAGGTCAAGCATCTCCAAAAAGCAGAGAGCCTGAATTGCGGCAATCTGTTTCAAAGCTTTTCTTTTGATGGTTATCATATGAAAGGAGAAAGAGGGGAGAGGAGGACGAAAGAGAAGAAAAAAGTGGTGAGAGAAAGAGATAAGTCAGATTGAAGAGAAAAGGACATAGAAAGAGGGGAAAAACAAGTCAGAGCATTAATGAGAGAGAGAGAGAGAGAGAGAGAGAGAGAGAAATGTTAGAAAACTAGTCCGCTACATTATGTAGTGGATGAGGGAAAGAGAAGAGAGAGAGAGAGAAAAAGTCAGAGCATTAATGAGAGAAAGAGAAAAAAATGACAGAAAAGTCCGTTCGCTACATAATGTAGCGGACGGACTGTTTTTAAACTTGAGGGTATTTTTGTTAAAAAAATCATTCGCTACATAATGTAGCGGACGGACTAAAAAAAAGCGTAAAAAAAGATCTGGGCCGTCCACAGATCACGCGTGGACGGCCAGATCGCGCTAGTAACTTCTCCTATTTTGCTAGTGCTATCAATGGATCAGCTCCCATATATATATATATATATATATATATATATATATATATATATATATATATATATATATATATATATATATATATATATGGAGCTGATCGGTTGAGAGCGCTAGCAAAACAGGAGATTTTGCTACCGCGATCTGGCCCTTCATCTAGCCAGATGGACGGGCCAGATCAAATTTTTTGAAACACTTTTTCACCGTCCGCTACATTATGTAGCGGACGATTTTTTTACCATTATACCCCTAGTCTGCCGCACCGTCCGCTACATTATGTAGCGGACGTTAATGTTGTTTGCAAACATCCAAACTGAAGGTTTACTTCCTGCAACTATCTCAAATTTTGATGTGCATCCTTTATGTTTATCCAGTGTTCAATGTTCTCCAGGCTTTGATCTATAAGACAAGCAAAATAAAGGCCTTCATTCACGCTACATAATAAACTATCAGCAAAGGATCACTGCCAAATTCTACAATCCCATTGAAGACCATCCCTTTTGACTATTTCTTGTGACCTTTTCCTTCAAGCGCTTGCAGTAGTCCAAACCTAACAAGATCGGCCTTGCAACGAAAATAGATCTGGTCCTTGGTCTGGTGGCGGCGTCGGCCAGGTAAAAGCGAGAGAGAGAAAGAAAGCCTCGGGGACTCAAACCCATTAGATCTGCTGCTTGGTCTGGTGGGCGGTGGTGCTTGGTCTGGTGGCGGCGACGGCTTGAGAGAAGAGAGAGAGCCTCAGGGACTCAAACCCATCAGATCTGGTGCTTGATCTGGTGGGCAGTGGTGCTTGGGCTGCTGACCGCGGTAGCCAGAGAGAAGACAGAGAGAGAGTCAAGCAACCCCGAAACCCATTTGTGGTCATCGACGGCGCTACCACCCAACGACGCCCCTAAGAAGCTATCACTAATGCCGTAAAGCAGTCACCATCCAGTGCCTATGAACAATCATCATCCGACAACAATATTAACAACAACAACAAAATCTGTAACTACCAAGGGGCTACGCTACTGCCGCCTCCTTCTTTGGTCACGTCGGCCGTAACAACAACTACGCGGCCAGATCTGGATGGTTCACCGTTCGATCATGTTCCCTCCAATCAACTCCTCTTGCAAAATTTGGGGCAAGGGACACAAGTGTAGCTGTACTTCTTGTGGATCACGCCTGTCCAAGCTGAAAATCTTTGGTGCTGGACAGTGGACTGAGGCCGGTGGCCTTGGGTGGTGGACGGCTGAAGCGAGAAGCCTGCAAGCTCAAGGTTGGGGCTTCAACAAGTTCTTTGGCTGTAATCAGAGACCAAGAGAGAGGAGGGCGGCGAGAAGAATGAGGAAGAGAGAGAGTCTGTGAGAAGGTTTATTCGAAGCCCGAGTGGAGTGGGGACAGCAAGAGAGAGAGAGAGAGAGAGAGAGAGAGAAAGGGAGCAGGTGAATTTATTCGCTTGAAGAAGCAGGTGAATTTATTTGATTGAAGAAGAAGCAAAGGAGGAATGGGGGAGTGGAGTGGGGACAGCAGAGAGAGAGAGAAAGAGAGATAGTCTGAAAATTACGTCCGCTACATAATGTAGCGGACGTAACGGACAAAAGTCTGAAAACTTGTCCGCTACATTATGTAGCGGACGGACCCGGAGGGTATTATTGTCAAAAAAATGTAAAAAATTGTCCGCTACATAATGTAGCGGATTAAAAAAAACGCAAAAAAAAGATCTGGGCCGTCCATCTTTCGGGATGGACGGCCAGATCGCGCTAGCAAGATGTCCTATTTTGCTAGCGCTATCAATGGATCAGCTCCCATATATATATATATATATATATATATATATATATATATATATATATATATATATATATATATATATATATATATATATATATATATATGGGAGCTGATCCATTGCTCGCGCTAGCAACTTGGGTTAAGTTAACAGCGCGATCTGTGGACTGTCCAGATCTTTTTTTTGTATTTTTTTAAGTTCGTCCGTTATATTATGTAGCGGATAATTTTTTGACGAAAATACCCCCAGCTTGAGCGAAGCGAGTCGCAGGATAAATATCATCCGCTGCATAACGTTGCGGATGATGGAACCACACCACTAAATCCATGGGCTTCAGTAATCATGACAAATGTTGGCGTATTGCAGAGAAAGAGTCAAAGTTAGCAGATTTTTCCTTACAGAAATCAGGAATTTACTGAGACCCCCTTCGTCCACTCCTCTCTCTCTCTCTCTCTAGCATTGTTGTTTAAAACCTTGACAATTTCAACGAGATTGCAAACAGAGGAAGATGTTATTCGAGCATATATACAAAAACCTAGTCTGCAAAACTTGATCAAGAAGGGAATATAAGTGATTTTAAGGAGACCCATCAATATCCAGATCTTCTGCGTACTTGTACTTCTGTAGCTTACCTGATACATCTTCGACGTACTTGAGATCTTGGTAAATTATGTCGGGTAGAGCAAGATTTACATTGTGGGTGTTATTGCTGCCGTTGATGCTAGTGTTGTTGGCAGTCAATGGGCTTTTTTTTAAGAAGGGTTTGGTCTTGAAAGGTCACGGTGGGGAGCTTGCGACGACGGTAACTTGGGTCTGGATCATCGGTGTTTGGTTGAGAGTAGTGTCCACGGTAGTGGGCTGGATTGGGAGGATCTTGGCGGTGGTTTGGTCATGAAAGGTCACGACGGGGAGCTTGCGGTAACAGCAACTTGGGTCTGGATGTCGGTGGTTGGTCTTGAAAGGTCACGGCGGGGAACTTACGGTGACAACAACTTGGGTCTGGATGTTGGTGTTTGGTTGAGAGTGGTTTCCATGATAGTGGGCTGAATTGGGAGGATCTCGGCGGTGGTGGTGGGTGGAGATGAAGAAATTTCAGATGCCATGGTTACAGAAGGATTTCTGGACATAATTATGTCCAGTTTCAGATGAAGAATTCTTGAATTTCCATGGGCTTCAGTTTCCAAAATATTGTCTGCTACATAGTGTAGCGGACGATATTTTAGAAAATATAACATATAGATATTAAAGGGTATATTCATCAAAAAATCGATCGCTACATAATGTAGCGAATGGATTAAAAAAACACAAAAAAAAGATCTGGACCGTCTACAGATCGCGTGTTGATGGCCAGATCGCACTGAAACTTAACCCAAGTTGCTAGTGCGAGTAATGGATCAGATATATATATATATATATATATATATATATATATATATATATATATATATACACGCGCGCGCGCGCGTATTTAATATGCATTTGCGCTTGCTAGAAAGCCTGTACCAAGTTATGCATATGCATTCCAAAAAATTTGTTTAATTAATTAATGGGCCACTAACAAAAAACATATTAAGTCAGCCCATAAAAATAGACTGAATGATGGCCCATTTAAGAGTCCAGCCGTCCAAGCCCATTTACACAATGCCATTTATCTGGTCTGAACAACAACCCATAAGTTTCAATTTACGTGGGCCTAGTCCGAAATGAAAAACCACACTAACGGTCCACTGCCCAATTCAGACCCCTTAATTGGATCATCTACCCACTCCAAGCCCATGTTGGGGTGTATGGATTAAGTCCACCACCGGGCTTCTTAGTTCAGACCAAAAAACAGAAAATAAACACAGCCCATACGAAGACAACGCACAGTGTCGTCTTCTTCCTTTGGATTGGAATGCATACCAAGAAATTCATAACAAATTCATTTCTCATCCAAATCTCATGAAATCAGTTTCATTGAACTCGAAATTGACCATACAACAGATATATGTCAACAAAATTCGATTTTGTGAAACTTTTCATGTGACACCATGCGAGGCACATTAACAAAAAACATGATTTTTGTTATGCATATAGTTACTGATATACCACATAAACATACCAGAAACATTTATAAAACGAAAACAAACATTTTGGGCTCCGATACCATTGTTGATCGCGAAAGCGTACCTTTAATGCCCCAAACCCGAGGGTTCATACAAGTCCTTAAACCAAAATTCAAACACGTCGATAACGTAACTATTATAAAGGTAAAGTAGATTATTTAAGATATCGCAAACACAACTATCTGAATCTCAAATACTTAACTCCAAAATACTTCAAAACTTAATTATAATTCTCTCAGACTAAATATCTGAAACCAAAGTAAAAGAAATCAACTAACCAATAATTTCTAAATAATTCATAACCTCTATTCTCAATATACAAAACCAGAGCAATTCTCACTGCTGTACTAACATATCGTCCTTCAAGCTAACTTTTGACCTGGAAGGGGATGATGGAAACAAAAAGCAAAGGGGTTAGCACAAATTGCCTAATAAGAGATTTTATACACAGGGGGCAAAAACGAATACGATATATGAGTTCTCGAGTAGAGCCAATAAATAAAAATTTAGATAATTCAGTCAAATTTTAAAAATAATAACAAAAGTGACTGAAAGATGGTTAAATAATCATTGAATCGAATATCAAACACAATTTATCAAAACTTTTGTGGGTGTCACATACACAAATCACTTCATATTAAGCATCACAAATCATTATTATACCATGTTAGATATCGCAGCTGGTACGTCACAAATAAGTCACGATAATTAAAAGTGACTTTCAAATACAAATATCACCCATAAAATAATTTGATAAATGTAGCGAATATTCATTCAAAGTTAAAAAATGGTCATTACAGATTCAAATGAAAGATAACGAACATACAAATTTCATGAATAAAAAATCAGCTCAATCGGAGATCAAATGAATGAAATATCGTCAAAAGAAATTTTTGGTGAAAAACTAAAGGCACAAAATCGAGGGTAACAGTAACCAACAAAATTGAGGCAGCCAGGTAGGTCGTACGGTGAAAACATGATCAATTTCACTTCATGAACAAAACTAAAGTTATTTTGATAGTATTGCAATCATGAGCTAAGAAGGTGGATGAAATGTAGGAATAATGACGGAAGCCAATGTGTAAAAGCAGGAATGGTTACCCTCTTGGGTACTTTAATTTTAACAAAGACATTTTCAATGGTTTTACAATAACATGTACCGTTATAGGCAAAAATCGAAAAAGATATTTTCAATGAATTTTCAAGAAAGCGGAACATGATGATCACGAAAATAATCGGAATACAAAATAGTAACAACTCAAACTGCAAAGAGATGTGTGCTATCAAAGATTTCAAACGTATAAAACTCTTACCTCAAAGTAACGAATATAACGTCAAAAATTTCATCTTTATCTTAGATCAATCACCACTTTTTTACTTGAATACGCAAAAAAATGCTCTAGTTCTTTTCAAAATATGAAGACTCTTGTGTCTTCTCCTCCCCTTATATAGTTTATTAATCTAATTCCAATATAACTTGAAGTCCTAATTGTTAGTGCAATCACAATACAACTTAAAGTCTTTATTACTAATTTAATCACAGTATGACTTAAAATCCTAATCCAAGTAAAAATCTTTTCTTCTTCTTCTTCTTCTTCCTTATTTTATTTTATAATAAATAATATCTAATCTAACCACATTAGTAACTAAGACTATTAAGTATTAATTTCGTCACTAAAAGGACTTCAAGAATTACTAAGGATCATTACTTAATTCAAAATCAGAATATTTTTTAATTGTTCTTTACACAAGTACCCAAAAAAATCTAGGGTATTACATGTTAAACCCGACTTGTTTTACGATTGACTCACTATCAAACCTGTCAGAAATCTGTCCAAACTTGCTGGAAGAAATGGCTATTGTGTTCAATTCGTGATTTTCACAGATCAAGAACCAATGACAATCTTGCACTCACTGATTTAGGGTGAATATTCTGTTGATAGATGTTACTTTGCCCAGGAGAATATGGATATATGTATAGAGAGTGAGCAGGTGCATGGGAACCATCGCAAGGTTCCTTCGCAACCTTTCGAGTGTGTAACTGCAATTTTCTCCGAGCAGATTGAAGCTCTCTATGGTCGCACATTCTACAGGTGTTCCGTCACAAGTGGAAATCGCCATGTTCCGATATTTTGACTGGTTGCGTAAACGTACCACTTTCCATCGTCCAAATTCTTCAACTAAATCAACAACTTGACCTTCCAACCCGTACAGCTTAATCCATTGACATCTAGTTTTTGTATTGGGAATTCTCACCATATATGCATGATGGTTTGTTGTTTGTGTATGCTTCAATGACTTGAGAAACATTTTTAGGTTCAAAGTCCATATTCGAAATTAAGAATGCCTTTCTTTTTGGTAAAACTGTGTAATGGTCACCATTAACAGTCTCTGCAATTGGGAATCCCTACCATATCTATACCTCAACAAAACTGGGCAGGAGTTCCTATTTGTAGGACTCATAGCCAAAACAATTTAGGCCTGAGAGACTACCTATGAAGAGCCATCCCGAAGCATGAAGGCTAGCATTCATTAGATATGTCAAAGAGAAAACAGAAGACGACAACAACATATAAATAGGAAATGCTAAAACTAGGCTGTTGACGGCAGCAGGAAGCTTGTGTTGTAGGCTATCGCACAGCAGACTGGCAGAATATACACACTACTTCATTTGCAGCAGCGACCTCGCTTGTTCTGGAAATCCAGCCGCAGATAACCCACTGAATAAATTAGCCTTCCTTGCGACACCAAGAATTCATACCGCTATATACATATCCAAAAAATACTCCTATGTATCCGTAAGCAGGAACAAGCATCAGCTCCAAGGATTTGGGAGCAGGTGCCTCAGCCACCAATACCAAAATATCAGGCTGTTTGAACAGGAAATTTCTGAGCTGGTACACTATCCAACATCCAAACAGCAGCAAAACAAGCAGCTGTTTGCCAGTGATGATAAAACTCTATGCTCTTGCTGCTAGCTCACTCAATGTGACAAGGGTTTCGGAGTAAGCAGCTGCACGGAGATAACGGTAAGGGGTCGTACGCAAGTGCATCATACCTGTCATTTGGATTTTCCGAACTGTATTCAACTCCAGATGATACCAAAATAAGCCTCGCGACTTCCATGCCAGTAACAACTCACCATTCTGGACGCTCAAAAGCTCTATCTGGCAGTTGACCAAATTAAATTCAAAAGGGTAACGTTTCACGTCCCAATGGAGGTTCACCTTGTACTTTCCAACCCAAGCCCAGTTCGCATAGTCCTCTACTCCCATATGTCAATCAAGTTGTGGCGTTTGTCTATATGGCAAAAAGATAAACACCCTTCCACCTCTAAAAGTTGTATCTCTGTATGTTCAATTGAGTGACACACTTTTCCAGGATGAGGCATGGAACGAATATTCTCAGTCTCCATGTTGAAAACCATAATTGCATGCTGGCAAGGGCCAGATTCATACCGACGTCTATACTGATGGTCGATCATCCAATGCAGAGATCCATTAGAAATTGCAGCGGAAACACCCCATGCAGGACGATAAGGAAAAGAAGTGAATTGTCTCCACATCTTGGCCCCAACAGTGTGTATGAAATAGTGATAGCATTGCCATCCAGGTTGCACGTATAGCAGCTTGTATTGACGTGTCGACGGATGGAAGAAGATTCCAAATGGATAACCCCGCTGAGTTGGAGTACTTAAAGTTATTTCTTCATGTGTAGTAGGATTGGAAACGAATAATGTCGTTCTGTTCATCAATCCCTGGAAAAGAAGTAGTCCATTGCAAGAACCAAATAGCTTGGGATGATACTTTGTCATTGAACTCTCTGAACCCACACAAATCTTGGTGAGCCTCGCACCCCTTTGGGCTGCTTCATCCAAGATAAGCATGTTAAACTTCCTAAGATGCGAAATACAGCTGTCAAGCTGCACAAAAGTTGATTGATCAACTCTTTTAAGATGCTCTTCCGCAAAGTAAGGAGACGAGATCAACTTCCGCCACTTTGTACAAACCATTCGACATTCAAGAACGAAATCAGCTGGGAGTCGAGTGAGGATTTCAATAATAACATCGTCCGGAAGAGGACTAACAACCGCTTCCTTAAGTGTAATCCAGGAATGAACTGTTGGGAATTTTCCATTATTGATTCTTACCTTATTAATGTTTGTACTACAAGGAATAAGTTGCAAAAAGAATCAATCAAATTGATTGATTGGTTTGAGAGATATTAACTCTCAAACATTGGCATTTAATAAGGTTGAAACTAATCATGAAGTGGGTTCCCATATGGCTTGAAAAATGGAAAAGTTAAGGGTACTTAAATGGCTATGTGACATATCATATTGTTATAGAAACACATGGTATGCATGGCCATGCACTCGCACATGTGCGGTGCAACGCGCGGCGGCGTAAAGGCGCACTTTGCACTTCGCTAGGAGCCCTCGCCCCGAGCCCAGCTTAACTTTTTGCGACAAATTCAACCTGTGAGTTGTAATTAAACAGGTTTCAGATCTGTTTAAATTCGAAATGGCATCTGTCTAAGGTGCCTTTTGGTTCAAATATTGCAGCTGTACAGTGTGTCTACAGATTGTGACTGTTAATTGACATCTGCAGAATCACTTAACTGTCACAACTGTTTGCACCTGTTCTAGGCACCCTTTGGTGTCTATAAATAGGGCTGATGGTCAGATCATTTGCACTCCCCGAATTCTCTCTTGCTCTCTCTCAAATTTCTGTCTGTTGATTGCAATCTGCAGTGGTCAACAAGTTCGCTGTTTTATCTTGGGAGACAGATTTGCTGCTACCCTACGCAGATTATAAGGGAGCAAATACTGTCTTAAGGAAAGAGTGCAACGCATTCGACTCAGGCATATTTCACTCAATTATTCTCCACACTGCCATTTTTTATTCAACATGAACTAGCTGATGCAATAGATGAGGGATCCATGTCAAACATTGAAGGACCATCTTGCCTGAAGCAGTAAAGGGGGAAAAAAAAACCCAACTTGTTGAGCAAATCAAATTACATACATTAATAAAGATGGAAAATGAAGCATAAAGAACCTTAGAAGCAAAACAAATTAGGCATCAGTATTAAACTTATAATCTCAACATTGACAAAAATTACCCTCTTCAAGACCCTTCTAAAAAGATCTCTAGATACATATGCACTTGCAGATGTTGTTATGCCATCAATGCCTGTAAGCACGTACACAAGTACTGCAAGTCATACAACTATTAGGACAACTTCTCAACTGTTCATACAAATCAGTGTACATGCTTATGCAGTTATGCATGTGCTTTATAAATTGGCTGATGAAACCATTGAACAACATGCTAAACCTGCACACACGCCTACAAAGCAGCATATAAGTATTACCCGGGGCAACTGATTAGAAGAAGGTTGATAGGGTTCAGCAACATGGCAGCTTAACCCTACACCAACCCATGCTGTAGTGTGTTTTGTGCGGAAAGAAAGGATATACGCATATCACCCTCAAACAAAAAATAAGTAAATAAGAAACATGTTGCACAACGAGAAACCTTTGAATGATAACTAGCGGACCGGGGGAGGTCATTTACATGAATCCAACATAGATATTGCTTACTTTCTTTATTGCCAGGGCAGATTGATATAACTTTCTCTGACTAGTAAGAAGTAAACTAATCCTGTTATGAGCAAAATGGAAGCCAGTTAAATAAGGAAAACACACCAGATTCCTAAATGCTTAAGATGCTTTGCAAATAGTTACGAGGCTGGTCTTCACATCTTTTTACAAGTGATGTCTGTAATGCATTTGCTAACCAAAGTAGGTAAAAAATTCGTTGCTATTTTCGTTCTACAATGCCTCGTAAAAAGGTATTTATATGCAAATCATAATATATAAAGCAAAGCCAGGAGCCCTCGACCTTTTGCTCTGAAACACGTTGGGAATTGGGACAAAAAATAATTAGGAACCAAAGAAAGGCAACACTAAATTCATAGCTAACCAGATAACTCAGAATATATACAATCGAATTACAGACATGCTACATTAATCCCTTTTAACAGCTACTCATGTAACGAGGCCCTGGGTGGAAGCAATTATACAGCAATGACAGACCATCAACCCAAGCATATTCATGCTGTCCTCTTAAATTTCCATGGCAATTCAGCACTAGATCTTAGTTGCAGGATTCTTCTTCAATTCTAGTCACGCTCCCATCCTGGAACCGCTCTCCCCAGTCTTGCACCCGCTCCCACTCCTACCCGAAAAGCCAGTATAGAAGTGAATATCCTGCTCCCGAACCTCGTACCTGCTCCCGAACCTCGTATCTGCTCCTGCTCCTGCTCGCGTTCCCGTTCCCGTTCCCAGCCATGTTGGTACAACTAATCTCTAGATCATAAGGGGATAATCCTCGTGAAATAACTAAATTCCTCAACTGCTTTAACCAAAGCTTGAGACATTCCAGATAGATGTCATAAATATTCAAGTGTAACCTTTGTATTGCAATTAAGGTGGAGACCTTGTATGGTGTGACAAAATCCCAGTTCCCAGAGTCCTCTATCACCACTGAGTCAATTGGTTTACAATGCACGTAGGGAGACTAATTTCCTGGAGCAATGTCAGATCAAAGCCTTTGATTAAGAGGCACTCATTTCCTGCATTGGCACTTATACTCATGCATCAAAGTCAAAATCTTTTTCTATTTCTTTAGCTTGTCTAACTCAAGGTTGCATTATCATTAACTGAAGGCAGTGCATAAAAATTGTAGGTAGCAATTCTGCGAAATTAGGTGTCAAAATTAAATCTTACCACTTCCAGCACACCCTTAGAAATTGCAGAACACAGCTTTTGCAGAGTCTAATAAGGATGGCGGATGTGACATCGACAGATTTCTAACCACTGTTTTTTCAGTTAACCAAATTCTGTGGCTGAACCAAACACAGGCCTGTAATCAGATCAAATTTAGACCAATAATGGGGGATAAAGTAGCACTTGGCTAACAGAAAACTGTTATTTGATCGGATAGTCTGATGGTTTAAATGGTATGAGCGTATGCTGACAGAATAGCGAACTTGGAATCTACATAGAAGTTTCCTCTGTGGTAGAATAGATATGAGAAAAATATCAACTGATGAAAGAATGTCTTAAACTTTCAGGTATGTGAAAAGACGACGGCAAAGATCGTTATGTATCACCAAGATCAGGGCCGGCCATCCCAGTGGAACTGTGAAGCTGGGGAGGGCTGATGTATGCAGTCTTAACCCCAATAACTTTGAAGAGTTGCATCAATTCTCGAATCCACGACCTCTAGATGAGAATAGAGCAACCTTACCACAACCACCTTACAGTGGCACCACGGCTCACCATATTGCTTATCAAGAAGTAAACCTTCTTTGCCAAACTCTGATTGTGAACCTAATACTTTGACAGATGTAGAAGGCTTTAATCTATCCGCAATAGGTTGACGTTTCTCAGGTTTTATGATAATTGGTAATCACCTCGATCTGACATTACTGACTGGTTGGGTAGGTACCCAACTACCATCCAATCAAGTCAACTAAAAGGACAATAACCAGTCTCAATCTGCTTAAATTGTGAATACAAAGGAACTCTTAACTGAAAGAGAAACCTAGTCTCACTCCAAACGATCTATGTTCCAACCCACAACCGACATCGGAATGTGCCTAAAGTTACGATGACCATCTCGAGGAAAACAGGTTCGGATTCTGCTTTTTGACGTGGTTATAAAGCCAAAACGTCCCTTTTCTTGACTCGCAGAATTTTTTTAACCGAAACATTGAAAAGGACCAACCTTTTGGCCAGTATGGAGAACCCTAAACATGCCCATCATACGGCATTCAGATTAGCAACATTCTCTAGCTCAATTCAAAATCTTTCAGCAAAGATAGAACCAGACATGAATGCAACAATAAAAATCTTTTTGACGGGGGCCTGACCTCAGCTCCTCGCTTCCGCGCGGCAGACTAGACGAACACGCACCTTTCAAGTTCTCCGACTCTATTGTCGCTATTAAACCGATTACAACAATATACCTTCCAGAGTTCCAATAGTGTCGGCCATTTACTCCACATCACATTTCATCAAGTGGTCATGCTAGAGACATAAAAAGTCATGTATAATTATGAGATGTGATCCTTTCGAAGACCCATCTGTATAGATATCATTATTTACATCCCGAAAGCCAGTTCTTTGGAACTTGGAAGAAGCTTGTATAGTTTGGGAAATCGTTTTGATTGATAAAAAAGAAGAGTTACTTGAACCTATATGCCCTTACAAATAATAAATGGAGGTACCCATTCAAGGACAACTTTTAACTTTTCTTCCGTTGTTGTGCCTTTAGTATAGTATTTCTGAAAATTGCAATGGCTTCTTTATCTCTTCATGTTAAAAAAAAATAAGATTGTTTAATATCATCTTTTTTTTTCTTCAAAACTAAAACAATGGTAACTAAACACGAGTGTTATGCTCGTTGCGGGACTTAACCCAACACCTTGTTCTTTCCTCCAAGTCTCTCTGCGAGATAGTGCCCAGATCGTTACACCTTTTGTGCGGGTCGGAACTTACCCGACAAGGAATTTCGCTACCTTAGGACCGTTATAGTTAAGGCCGCCGTTCACCGGAGCTTTGGTTGCCGGCTCCCCTGTCATTAGGTCACCAACTTCCTTGACCTATTTGTCGCTATTTCCTATTGTACGTCTATTTGTCGGTAAAAGTTACTTGACCATAAATAAAAGTGGGTTTAAAGACATTAAAGAACTTATTAACTTATCGGGCTTAACTCGACAAATAAGTTTTTGTATGAAAATTGGAGCTCATGCTTGTTCGAGTTGGATTTGATGACACAAGCGTGCACAATTCTAAGCTTGATTGGACTCGACTTGTTAACAATCCTAAGTGCATCATTTGGGCCACTAGTGGACGGGCTCTGGAAGCGGGTTAGTGTGCTGAAAGCATCTAGCTGGCTTGTTACCCATTGCTTGCACTTATTTGTCGCTAAT
>JAVXUP010004022.1:0-44702 GCA_033070095.1 Escallonia herrerae | reverse complement strand
ATGACAGAATTGTTCTTGTCCTCCAAAAACTATGTTACACTTTCTTCTTTTGTGATATGCCAAAATTCATGCCCCCCTTCAATTACCATTTTTAGGTTTTGCAATGATGACCAAAAAGATTCATGTGATCATGTACATTTACCATTTTATGTTTCTCTTGTGGAAAATCTAACCATAGCAATGCGAAAATATGAAAACATCTATTTCTCACCTTTTTCCGGATGCCTCTCACCCATCGTCAAATAAAAGTTGTCAAAGTACCCAACCATATTTCCTAATTAGATATGAAATTGATGAAAATGAAGATACAGAACAAATACAGAAAAAAAAAAAAAAAGTAAGCAAACTGGCCTTAATCTCTCGGTTAAATGAAAAGGAGAGCCTATTTGCCCATCCTACTATTGATACCTACATTTGTCTGTAAAACGGAAAATAGCGGCAAAATAACATCACCTTTGATCTACAAAATTAGGTGTTACCAAGTATGCATGATTATGAAAATAAACATAACCCTAGTTATGTAACATGACATTGTTTTGTTCAATTTTCAGAAGGTGTACTATAATGCTATATTATATGCAGGAATAGAGCCCTTTGTGTGTCTCTTTCATTGGGATTTTCCGCAAGCCCTAGAAGACGAGTATGGTGGGTTTATGCCCCACCGATCATGTCATCATGATCCACCGGTCGTGTGAGTGGCTCTAACCCCACAGAAAACGCTAGTCTTACATAAACTTTTAGTCTGAGCTAACTCACAATTTGGAAACCATGACAACAGGAAAGATTTCGTAGATTACGCGGACTTCTGCTTCAGGACATATGGCGATCGGGTGAAGCACTGGATCACCATCTGCGGACCGTGGAGCTACGCCTACTCCGGCTATGGAGTGGGTACCTTCGCGCCGGGTCGGGGTTACAGCTTATCTGAGAACCAGCAGCTTCTGGAAATGAGTGTATTCCCGGCAAGTCGGCATTTTTCACTCTTGCGACTAAATACAAGATCAAGTTTCGATTTAGATCTTGGGGATCCAGGAAGGGAGCCATATGTGGTGGCCAAGAATCAGCTTCTTGCTCATGCAGCTGCCGTGAGACTGTACCGGCGAAAGTATAAGGTCAGACTTGATTATTTACTTCAACGCGGGGGGGGGGGGGGGGGGGGGTGTGTGTGTGTGTGTGTGTGTGTGTGTGTGTGGGTGGGTGGGGGTGGGAGAGGAACAATAATCAGTAAATTAAGTGGGTAATTTATTTTAAAGTCAAAGACAATCAAGTCTTTTTGTCAAAATCGTTAAGTATTTTTGTATTCCGTTTGTCAATGGACATAAGTGTTACATTTTGAAACTTTGTGTCCTCGCGTGTAATTACCTCCAAACCTCAGGGACATAGTGTAATTAGCCCTATAAATAACACTTACTGGGCTAGAGACTACCAAAACCCTACGATTACACCACAACAACACATGCGAATCTCATTGAATTAGTTGATACTTTCAGACTCTACCAAATGGTGAGGTTGGCGAGATTGGCATAATTCTCCAGCAAATGTGGCCAATACCTTATAGCCAGTCGAAGGAGGACCAGGGTGCTGCACAACGAGCCAAAGATTTTATGCTGGGATGGTGAGTTGCTTGTTGACTCGTTTATAACTAGGCTTTTTGGCCTCTGTTTCATCTTGTACACTCATCGTCACGCAATTTGCAAAAAGACCAAAATTTTTTGAATTTTGCTGCATTTTCATCAAGGAGGGGACTTGGGGGTTGTCAAGTTATATCCCATCGGTTAAAAATTAGTCTTTGATCATATTTATATATCTGGGGGCTTATCATTCTTATAAGGATTTTGTGTAGGCACTGGGCTTTAACAGAGTATATCAGGGGTACAAGAAGAACGAGAATTCCATTGACTGAAATAGTATGTTGTACGTGGCAGAATTTAAATGCATACTATAGGATGCTTGAAACTGTCTAAGATATAAAGACTTTGCTCTTAAATTTTCACATTATATATCAATATGCACTACTGCAATAGAAAAGTGTTGTTGAATGTGATTTAGCGACTTAAAAAATCTCAGCTATAAATTATGATAACAACGAGAACAAATATCACTAAAATTATTAAAGCACCTCAGTACAGCACCCGACACTTGCATGGTACATTTTCATAGATAATATGTTAATGTGGTAGGCATAGCAACTTTCGATTTAATAACATTTTGACACTCATTTAATAAATCATAAAACTTTAATAAGAGGCTGTCTTCACCCCCCCCCCCCCCCCCCCCAAAAAAAAAATACACACACACTCTTACACTTTTTTAACAACAAAAAATGATGAAAATGCATAAAAAAAGGTATGAAACAATGTATTTCATTCATGCTCTCGACCCCTATTGAAAGGAACCACGTTTGTCCCGGTATTTAAAAAAGAGACTCCATTAGCAATTCTATTAACACTAGCCCAGAATTCCATCTCAAGCACGGGACTGTTTATTAATAGTAATTTATTTTAGTAGTATTGAAATGCATAATAACATATATTGCACAATTTTATAATTTTATGGTTATTTCATCAAAGATGGTTACTTTAATTTTGGGCTTGAACTTGCTTGTAATAAAATAAATTAACCCTTATGGTGAAATATCAATAAGCAATGTTCTTGTATATTTTTGTTAATTCTGATTTGGTAATTATGTAGATGAACAAAAATTAAAAGTTCATTTAGTAAAAAAAAAAAAAGTAAATTCTACTGATAAAAATATGCGGAGAACATATTGAGATCAATTTGCTATTGCACAAGGCATTTTTATTATTTTCTAAGCATCTTTTAAAAATAATTTTGACCTTAAATGGGTTGCGCATAACTTTAATTACATATTAATTTAATTTTGATATATATATATATATATATATATATATATATATTGTTATTTATAAAAGCTAATCAACACGACTTATTAAGTAAGGACGATGTGTCACTTTTAAAAGAAAATGTAATCAACCAACACGACTAATCAAGACCTCGTAATAAGAAAATTCTTGAACAAAATTTAACCAAGATTTCTTAAAGTATACAATAAGCATGCTTACTAAGTAAGAATATCTATCTCTAGAGATAATAAGGTTTTCATTCAAAGTTTTAGTCTACATTCATCATGACATAACTAATATCTTCTTAGATTTTATATGCAATTATATTCAGAAGTGTAAAAGTTAACATAAAATCATAAATGATATATTGCTAATGCAAAATTTAGAATGCTTAAGAGTTTAATTACTCACAATAAAAGTACTATAGAAAAAATTTGTTCAAAACTTTTTCAACATAAATTTGTTGAAATTAAGAAATATGAATTTGAAATAGCACCTAATTTTTCTTATTAAATATTTTAAGTAATTTTTGTTTTACAGGTTAATATTTCATGTAAAGAGCTTTCGATATATAATATTCAAATAAAGTCATAATAGTTACTATATTGGTTAGAAAATTTTAAATGTTTCAAATTGATTTTCAAATTGCATAAGGCTTGTTATTTAAATGTTTACTATATTTATCGATTTAATTAATTGCCAAATTAAAGATCCTATTCAAAATAATGTTTAGAGATCATCAGCAACATTAATATGTTTAACCTTAGTTTTTATATTATTAATATATTATAAACACAATGCAAAGATGCGTCATGAGTTATCATTGCATTGCATGTCTCGCATCAGCTATTAGATATTATAATTCTTGGATCATGAATCAAGCTTGTGTAAGTAATAAAAATATTTTAAAAGGTTATAAAAAGTGTATTAATGCATACCACATTAAAGAAACAAAAAGAGATTAACGTCTTATGGGAAAACAAATCTACTTCTGCTAAATCTATGATTGCTGGTAAGAAAATTTTAATACTTTTTTTGTAAAAATTTCAAGTAACTTATCAAGATTATATTATTATTAAGTTCTTTTAGTGGTTCAACCTGTAACATCTCAAAACCAAGTCTCTTAGCTTCAAAAGCTTGGTTAAGAGTTCTTTATCTTTGGAATCGTAAATATCATAATTCATTCTTATCTTTTTGATGAATCATTATTTCAAGAAATCACCAATTTATTAAGATACGAACATGACATCCAGTTTTTCGTCTCATACAGTTCTAAAATTGCAGTCTTGATTAATTGAATGGTCATGAAATTGTTACAGAATTTTTGCATAGGTATATATATTTGTTTTGGTTCATTTAAACTGTAAATGTAAAGTATAATGAGTAGATTATGTTACAGTGTCGTCGCTAGATTTTTGTATTTTTTAAGCTTCTTTTTTTTACATCGTCAAGCGGTATTGTTCTTTCATCTTACAATTCAATGGAACTAAAGCAAACATACATGCGTATGCAAATATTATGCAAAAATTGCATGACAATCCAATCAAGGTTTTAATAGTCAAATCAAAGCCTAATACGTAAATACATCTGTAGCATAGAGTTTAAACATTGTACAATTGATATTTACAAGGTTTACAAATATCGCAACAATTATGCCACGAATTTTTCAATAATAAATCGTAGTAAAAAATTTGATTTGTTTTCTAAATCCTTATACATGGGATATAACCAGTTTGGTGGTCGTCATGTCTTACTTAAAAATGCTGACTTATAATTTATTTATTAAATCTATTTATCATATTATTAACGATGACTATCTTTTGTGTGTGTGTGTGTGTGTAATGGTAGGACATTTAACTTAATTAAAACGTCATTTTCCCCCCTTTTAAATATAATATGTTATTTTTGTCCTTTTTTAATATATGAATTTTTATTTTCATATTAAAGAGTGATTTTAAGAATACAATATTGTATGGATTAGGTTGAGTTCTAAAATATTTAGAATTAATTTTTAAATTAAACAACCCTAATTATTCTTGCCAATTTAATCAAATTTAAATCAAAAGGCACCTATCAAAATCATTTTTAGACTTTTTTTTTCTAAGTCTCGTAAGTTGTTTAATCTTTATTGTAACATTAATTTTTCTTCTAAATCAAAAGTATTGATTTTGTTTTTTTTATATATATGAGTTTTTATATTCATATTGGAGAGTAATTTTAAAGATACAATAGTTAATATTAAGTCCTGATAAATTAATATAATGATAAGGTTCAGTTTTTGAATTTTAAGGACATAATTGTTAGAAAGAAGTTTAAATAGATTAGTATATTGATTAAGTAGAATTTTAGAATGATTGATCATGTTTTTAATCTAAATCTCACAAGTTATTTTTTTGGGTCTATGAATTTTAATTTTCATATTAGAAACTTTTAAGGACATAATTGTCAAAACAAAGTCTTAATATATTAGTATATTAATTAGGTGGAGTCCTAGAATGATTAGAATTAGTTTTCTAATTTAATTTGTGTTTTAATTCGAAAGTGGTATTTTCATTTTTATAGATATGATTTTTATATTCATATTGGAAAGTTGTTTTAAAGATACAATAGTCAATATGAAGTCTTAATAAGTTAGTATAATGATTAGTTTGAGTTTTAAAATGAGTAGATGAGTAGAATTAGTTTTTAAATTTTGAGGACATAAATTTTCAAAAAGAAGTCTTAATAGATTAGTATATTAATTAGGTAGAATTTTAGAATGATTAATCACGTTTTTTATTCTAAATCTCATAAGTTATTTTTTGGTTCTATGAATTTTAATTTTCATATTAGAAAATACTTTTAAGAACATGATTGTCAAAATTAAGTCTTAATAGATTAGTTTATCGATTAGGTAGAGTTTTAGAATGAGTAAAATTTGTTTTTGAATTAACTTTTCTTCTAAATTGAAAGTATTATTTTCATTATGTATATATATATATATATATATATATATATATATATATGAGTTATTATATTCATATTAGAGAGTAGTGTTAAAGATACAATAGTCAATATTAAGTTCCAATAAGTTAGTATAATGATAAGGTTGAGTTTTAGAACGATTAGAATTAGTTTTTGAATTTTACAGACATAATTATAAAAAAGAAGTCTTAATAGATTAATATATTGATTATGAAAAATTTTAGAATAAATAAAATTGATTTTTAAATTAAATAAGACTTACTAATATAGAAGTTAACTAATCTTAAAATAATGAGATGATGATGTATCATATAAAGAAGCGATGATGTGTCGCGCAAAAAAATTATCAATGTCTTTTTTGTTTCGCTTATTATATATATTAATATATATATAGATTCTAGCAAAGACTTTCTTATCTTACAACAATGGCTTACTATTCTATGTTTTTCGTTTTAATTTCAGGTTTATGGAACCCTTAATATTTGGTGACTATCCCAAAAGCATGAAAGCATTAGTAGGTCGGCGGCTTCCTAAGTTCACTCCTCAAGAGTCGAGGATGATCAAAGGGACATACGATTTTATAGCTTTAAACTACTACACTGCTAATTACTCTGTGAATGCACCAGACCACTCACATGGAAAACCACATGTTGCTAGGGATAGCCAAGTCAAATCATTAAGTAAGTTTGAAACACGTCGACGTTGTTTCATTTTTTTGTTATCCATCCCTTGATTTATGCAAATGTTTAACATGATCCTGCATGGTGAATTTTTCTTATTTTTTATTGTAGCATCCAAAGGCGGGATCCCCATAGGCGAATCGGTACGACTTGAGTATCATGAACTCCTTGATTATGAGCAACTTTTGAAACATCAAAGATTTTGGCAACAACTCCGATAGCATGAATAGCTTATAAACCACAATTAGTGACCATCAATGGTAGCTAAATATTGCTAGTGTCATTTTTCTAAATATATTTAGTGACAATCATTAGCCGTATTATTTACGCGTCACTATTAAAAGTCACTAAGCATATCTAGGACTACCATTTGTCGCTATATGAGAGGGTTGTAAACTCTTCCAACAATATGAGTTGCAGCCAATACTTTTCTTCCAGGCAGATATCCTTCATCTTAGTTGCAGGAACGCATATCAATATTATTCAGCCCAAAAAATTAAGGGGTGAACTGGAATCAAGATGATCATGCATTAATGTTCTAGACTTTAATAATTCTGCTTATAGCTAACAAGCATGTAGTTAATTACCTCCTAGCTGAAAGTTATTTCCGTGATGATATTGCAGGATCATGAGACAAGTTGGATCCATGAGTACCCAGAAGGGTTGTTAGACTATTTGTTGTACGTGAAGAATAAGTACAACGATCCAAAGATATATATTGCTGAAAACGGTAATTTGGCCATCAATCAGTTTGTATCCTTTATATGAACATCGAACTGCTCAAATCACATAAGATGTGGCTATTTATACACCGGTAAAGTTAGTAGGAGAAATGCAATTTTCACTCTTTTATAAGCTAATAATCAATCCCGTGTTTAGCGCTAAAAGGTCAGTACTTGTCATCAATTACAGATTTAGCGAAAAGGGAGTGAAATAGCATTTTTCTTTTGTTTATTGCTATAATATAGTCATGACACATGCTTTTAGCGACGTATGTATATATTATTTTCAAAAGAAATATTAGTTAAGAAAGTATTACCTGAATCTAATGATCTACAACTGTTTTACAGGGATTGATCAGTATGATGATCCAGAAAGTCCACTACCACTATGGGAAGCCCTGTCTGACTACAAAAGGGTGTCCTACTACAATAAACATCTTTTCATTCTCAAGACAGCGATCGATAAGTAAGTTTTAAAAAAGAACTTAATGTAAAAAGATACGTACAACAAATGCATTTGAAAAATAGAGAGACTAAGGCTGAGGTATTCGGTGTCTGCATCAAATGAAAGCAATCGGGATTCAATTATATGACCCAGAGTTCATTGGCAAGTTGCGTGTGATTGATGTTGACCATATATAACTGCTGGCACGATAAGAAGTCTTTATCCGAGAATTAGACGTACAAACCGGTCATAAATGACTTTTGTGTGCTTATTTTTTGTAGGTATGGCGTCAAAGTGAAGGGATACTTTACGTGGTCATTGTTGGACAATTTCGAATGGAATTCAAGTTTGCCTCCTCGTTACGGCCACTTCTACGTGGATTACAATGATAACTTGAAGAGGTACCCAAAACTCTCGGCTGAATGGTTCAAAACTCATCTCCAGAAGCCTCTCCCTTTTCCTCCCTCGTGGACTCGAGATGAGAAGTGATATTAGATATCTTCAACGCCGAAGAGCCTTCAGTTCTTTCTTTGGTGTGCATGCTGTATTTACAAATAAAGTGAGGTGTATTTAACCGACGGAGCTCCAGCGGAAAGATACGTATCCTCGCAGAATAATTAAATCCTTGTACGTTGTTCTCTGAACACGTCACATGTACAAAGCCAGTACGACTTCTGTTTGGTTGTTTGGAGATCATATGTACTTATTTCTATTAATAAACTCCTGACTCCATAATATTTCGTAGTTGTAAGTGTCTCTTTTCCAATTTAAAATCCAAAAAATATCTTTCCGATGAGTACATTGAGTCAACTGCTTTATTAAGGAAAAAAGAACTGTTCAGCACTGCTGGAAAAATAGCTTGAATTTGTTACGTTAATTTTACATAACAATTAATTATAAATTTTTGACTAAAGCACGTAATTGCTTAACCATGAAAGTTATCAAAACGTATGGTTAAATAAATAATTAGACATGCAAAATAAGCATGTTATAAGCACACATAAACTTTTAAGTATTTTAACTACCATGCAATTTCAAGATATAGAAAAATAAAAGTAAATTCATGTTGTCCTGTGAGAGTCGCGACAAAATCGCTGTCCTAAAGATTTTATCATCTCCCTATGCACGGATTCTGTCGAACGATAAACCCTCCAAGATAAAACCCAAGGCTCGCACTTTCACCTTCTTTATGTGTGCATCCACAAGAAGACTGTTGAACTAATCGATCAAGTTACCAAATTATAGAGATTGTAAAGAGCATATAAAATATCAAGCATATGTCTTGATGTGTGTGTTCTCCATGATATGAGTGGTCTCCTTTTACAGTAAAAAAAATACTAGGGTTACACACAAAATTAATAACAACAATAAAAAATATTATGAATAAATTATGACAAAGTTTAATAAAATAGGTTACTTTGAGTAAAATAAATAAAGAAAATAAAGTAAAGTTTTAAAGCTTTACTAAAAGAATTTATAAACGAAATAAAAGCAAATTCTAACAATCTCCCACAAAGGTTTAAAACCTTACAATATCAAAATAGTATATTAAATATGGATAACATTATATTGCGCAATGAGTGTAGGTTCGCCTTCCGAGCATGAACCTACACTTAGTGTTGACAATTTACATTTGAGGGAGCCATGATGGACTGCGCTTTGAATTAAGTCCCTTGATCAAACTTCAATTAGTCACACACACAATATTGATATAGGGCTTGGTTCCTAGCAGGTAGCACTATTAAAGGCTATGCGCTCTAATCTTGATTCTCATGAGAGTCTTTAAGGATCAGCTCAGTTCCCACAGTTGCGGCCTCACGATTACTCTTATTTAGGTGAGTCCTCCAAGTGTACATGTGACTATACCTCGCGAAAATATCCACCTCGAGCTCATTCAGGATAAAACCCTTCCTTAATATCACACTAGGTAGCACTATCACCATAGCGATAGGGAGGAGACGCTCTCCTGAAAAAGTAGTGCTATCATTATGAGTCAAGCTCTACGGGTTATCCCTACCCATCACTACAAGAAAGCAGACCTTTAGCGACCGCAATGTGCGGTCGCTAAAGGTCTATCTGCCGTCGCTAAACGGTTTTAGGGACCGCAGTTGAGCGATGGCTAAATCAGTCACTATAGACCAGGTCGCTAAATTTAGCGACCGCATTTACTATATTTAGCAACCGTTTTGGGCGGTCGCTAAATATTTTTTAAAATTAAAATATTTGATTTTTTAATATTTTATTTAAATATTATTATATTTTGCGACTGATTTAGCGACCACCCTCTGCGGTCGCTAATTATTTAATATACTTTTTTAAATTTTTTTTTTTTGCAAAATCAAATTTAGCTACCGCAAACAAAATAAGGTTTAGCGACCGCAATGTGGGGTCGCTAAACCAGAAAAAAAATTACAGGAATAAATAACCTGTCCAGGAATAAAAAAGTGCATTCTGAATAAAAAGAATATATAATTTTCAGTGCTGCTTCTACAATTTATAGTAATAGCATCGAGAAAATCCTACAAACATCCAGGGCATTTGATTCGAAATACAAACCATCAAGCAGTTACATGTTTCATACAAAAACCAATGTTAAAGTTATCTATCACAAACTTAAATACATTTCTATAAGGTTTAAAAACTATAGCTAATACATTCTCGAGTTTATTAATCTTGCACTTCCACTTTAGCAATTGTCATCAACTTTGTCTTGCAGATGTACATATTAAGTACCTAAAATAGAAAAAAAAAACTAACATTAAAACAAAGAAAGAAGATTATAGCAAAATGAATAGCAAAACAGACACTTAGAAGGCAACGTATAGCAAAACAAACAAAACGAATTGGACAACCTTTTTCAGAAAAAATCAGCCATATCTTAGCTGCATCTTTTCACGTCCTTTAACCAAAATATCCAAGGGTACTAACTTAGCACATGGCTGGTTAACTGTCTACTTTTCCTGGACAGGGTTTGCCTAACTTAGCAAGGAGAAAAACATATCTTTTTCATCTCTGTTCAGCGTGTACTGTGCATGAGTTTATATTCATGGTGCTTATGTTACCCAATTTAAACTCAGGAACAATAACATAGCTCTACATTTTGACATGAGAGCAAGACAGACTTCCTCTTGCAATCAAACATTCAACATGATTGTAGAACTATACCATAAGGCGTTATGCATCTTTACTATTTATTCAAGGTTCTTTCTGTCTTAGCAATCTTAAATTAAAGGGGGGAAAACAAAGCGACGCATACAAGTATCAACTTGGAGAGATTAACGTTACCTGTAGCATTAGAAAGGAAATGGCGACCAATATTAAGCTAAAAACGGAAAATTTATCATTTAAAATTAGAAGCTTTCAACGGATTTTAGTAGAAAGGCATAACTGAGTGTTATTGAACATTATACTAACATTATATACACTAACTCCTTTGGTTTTCTATGAAATATATTTGTTTAATTTCCAAAAAAATTCCAAAGCAATTAATTAACTCAAAATGCCTAAATATATAGTTATAAAAAGAATCATCACTCCTTAATGATACAACAATCACCATCAGCAATAACATCATTCTCAGATCTCAAAATTACCTATTGAAGGACTTAAAGTGGAAGCTTGTGGTATTATGTCTTTGATAAATCTAAGAAGTATTCCATCCTGCCACAAACAACTAAGCACCATGACAAATTCAGCCAGCCACGAATACTGTGGTGCGGGTCTACTTACTATCTAACTGAAAACTATCAGATTAAACAAAATCGTGTAAACAAATGGCATATATATTTTTAATACATAAAGAGCACATAATCTATTGAATCAATAACTCGTGCAGTCACAAAACTTTTAGGTCTACGAGAAAAAGAATAAACTAATGTACATCACGCATTCATGGAAGATTAATTGCTACAGATCACAAGAAAGAAGTGGTAACAGGTCACAAGAAACAGCTGGAAACAGAAAAACAGAACCAACTAACAGAATTAAAAGGACCAACTTCACAGACAAAGTTCTTGCTCCACAAGCAAAACTCTTATGTATCACTAGAAAGGAGTTTAGATTAAAGTGAACTTGCTGCTCTTCTGTTACCACCACTGCAGAGTATGCCACATTGTGACCAAAAGTCTTAAAACACTTGAAGAATTGTGACAATCTCAAAGCAATGTATCACAGCTACCAATGCAGAACTTGTCCACAATCTACTGGGCATTTTCAATAAGAAATTTGTATCAGCATAACCCGTTTGACATAATTGACCAAAACAGCCCAATGAAGTCTTAGTTCAACAGAGAAAGGCAAGCAGTAAAGTGAAGATTTTAACCTCAAAAACTTGATAATGGCTATGAATGGTGGGTCAACTTTGACGGGATTGATGAATTCAGCATCAGAAACTACAGATTCCTCTAGTTGGCTAAAGTCTTCATCTTCCACTGGAGTTGGCAAGTTGAGATCTATTAAAATACTTTCACATAGAATAAACTACAGATCACATGGAAGATTATGCATACAATAGATTAGGTAACTAGGAATCCAACTCGCATTCATCTTTGAGTTTTGCGCATAAAACGTAGTAAGCAACTACAGCACACTTGGAGTGAATAGAAAAATCAAGAACCAAGTCGAATCTACTTCAGAAATTGACAAATTAAGATCAAGGGCCCTTTTGATCTGGAACCCTAACTTCTATAAAATTGATCAACAAAGCGTAACCTAACATCGATGCAGTAAAAATTGAATCTATCTAATTAGAAGTTACCTTTGGGGTCCTAGACTGAACCAAGTAAGATGAGAGAAACAAAAAAGAGAGAGAAAGAGCTGGGCTTGCCGGCGGGTTCGCGACGAGGTGGCTTGCCGACGGGGAAGGGTTCGGGGAGATTAGGCTTGCCAGAGGGGAAGGATTTGCATCGGGGAAGTGGTCATCAGCGGCGGTGCACGGTGGTTGGGAGAGAAAGACGCAGCGCACGGTTCATTTAGGGAGAAGAAAGAAAAAGAGAGAGATAGATTAGGGATGTTTTTATACTTTCGATTTAGCTACCGCCGACGCGTTTGCTAAAGGCGGTCGCTAAATTACACTCCACTTTTTTGGTTGACCTAGCCACATTTTGACCGCAATTAGCGATCGGTAGTAAGAGCAGTCGCTAAAGCGGTCGCTAAATTATGACTTGGCTACCGCTTTTTTGGACGGTCGCTAATTGCAGTTGCTAAAGGCCCTGTTTCTTGTAGTGCATTGAACCTTCTTCATGGGATCTCCAATCATAAAGGTTGAGTTACCCCCGCTGGTGACTCCTGTGGGCTTATGCCCCATTCCCCTCGATGATTCAAATACACCCTTTTTGGGTAGACCTTTAGTTAAGTTATCGATCAAATTCTCTTCAAATCTCACAAAATTAAGAGATATGACATTTTTATTTACTAGTTCCTTGACCGACTTATACCTTACTTGTATGTGTCTATTCATCTTTTTGTTCGTGTGAGATAGTTTAATAAGATTAATAATAGCTTTACAATCACAATGCACAGATTTAAGCTGGTAAAGGCTTATTCACTAAAGGTACGTCTAGCAAAAGATTTCTTAACCATTAAGCCTCTGTACAGGCTGTATCTAAAGCGATCAACTCAGATTCCATAGTACTTCTAGAGGGGATCATTTGCTTCTTAGATTCCCAAGATATAGATTATCCTTCTAATGTAAAAACATAACTAGCTGTAAAGTTGGTCTCTAAAGTATTGACTATCCAATTAACATCACTATACCCTTCTACCAAATTTGGGAACCCCTAATAGAACAACAAATACTCTAATGTCCCTTTAACATACTTAAGTACTCTCTCTAAAGCATTCCAATTCTCCTTGTTAGGATTTTAGGTATATCGACTAAGTCTCCCAGCAAAATATGATATATCAGGCCTAGTCCTATTAGTAAAATATAGCAGGGATCCTATGATTTAAAAGTACTTCAATTGTGATATTGGTTCTCCCAAGTTCTTCTTTTAAGCTATACTCAAGTCATATGGAGTCTATCCTGGATTAGTGTTGTAATATCCAAATTTCTTCAACATAGTTTCTATGACACTAAATTGAGTGAATAAGATCCCTTCATGAGTTTTTTCCAATGTCATTCCCAAAACTACATGAGCTTCTCCCAAATCTCACATCTAATTTCCTAGATAAATAGGTCTTCACATTCTTAACAGTATCTAGATTAGTCCCAAAGATCAGTATATCAGCCAAATATAAGTAAAGTATGACATGTTCTCTATTATCTTTTATAATATAAACATTTTGGGTCAAATACACGTAGGTACCCTGGAACTACCCCAAAGTCTCAATTAAGGGTCCCAAAGTTTAATTTTTACACATAAGGGCCTGTAACTCCAAATTTGCAATAGGTAAGTACATCCGTCCACTTTCTTAACGATTGAGGCTTTTCCATCAGGGGCATTTTTGGGTTTCCATATTTGGGTGTTTCCCGCCTTTTATTGTTGACACTCTTCTTTCCCGCTCTTTCCATCTATTTTTCCCATATTTTCCTATCTATACATACACATGTCCATATATATACATACTGAGCTTTCTACAAAGGAGGGAGATGGAAAATAATGAAGTGTATTGCTACTACGGTAGGAGGCCCAGATCTGTGACCTCCTGGACAGTCAAAAACCCAGGAAGAAGATTTTGGGTGTGCTTGAAACCGAAGGTAAGATCCCAAATTTTGAATGATTTTGACTTATTTTAAACTGGATGATAGGTAAGACCAGATCTGAATGCATGTTTTAGGGTAAAGATTGTGGCTTTTTTGGATGGCGTGACCCAGAGATGTGTGCAAGATCGAAGGAGGTTATACCTGGACTGCTATGCAAGCTCAATTCGTTGGAGAAGAAGCAAAAAGCAGAAAGAAGGGCCTTCATAGTTGTGATACTGGTTTCTTGGTTTGTATATTGGTTCATGTATGCAAACTCAGGGAGTACAACTAGGAAAGGGAATTTGGAGCTGATGCAGCTGTAGGTGTTAGGATTAAGTTAGGTATGTAAGGTGTATTAGGGTTTTGTGTATGCACCTTGAAAATTTAGAATTTTTTGTATGCATTTTGAAGATGAATGAAAAAAGGTTTGCCTTATATGTTGTGAAATGACAAAAGCATGTGTGGTATGGTCAATTTGACAAACAAGGGAACAAAACATAGGACCACCCCTACTCCTCTGTTTTATAAATGCACACTTCCTAACACAAAATGCAAATGCAAACATAGCTATGTAAAAACAGAAGCCATGCTTGCCAAATGCAAATGCAAAACCTAAACAGCTCTGCCAAATGTTGAACCAAACATCAATGCTGAACCAAAACCCAAATCCAAATCCAATGCACATCCTGACAGTGGCTTAAATGAACCCTGCCAAACATCACCAACCCTTCCAACTCACAAACACAAGCCTCACAAATGTAATACCAAACAATCCAATTCATGTCAATGACAGTCAAATAAATGGAAAAGAGAGCTTTGTGTTTCCCAACCAAAATATACAATTTACAAAATAAAAAATTACATTGCATTAAGTCATAATATCTGTTACAGAAGATGCCAACATCACATGACTTAAAGCAAAAGTGCACACCAAAAAGCTTCACAATTGTCTGAGCTTTAACAAGCATTACAGGACAACAAATTGCCTCCCCTTATCAAAAGCTGTACATTTATCTTCAAAAAGTCGTACACCTAACCCAAACCCTTAAAAGATTGCTACACTACTAATTCTAACTTCACTTCTTCCCCTTCCCCCTGCTTCTTGTTGTTACTACATCCCTAGCAGCAGCTTGTAGAGGTGATAAAAAGGCATATTTCTTCCCCTTGCCTCTGTGCAATGGTTGAGGGCACTGCACAAAAGCTGAATGTGCATTAGCAGTAGTTGTCCCTGGGGTGCATGACTCTGTAGGTCCATAAGAGCCTGCAAATGTGTGGACCTGCACAGGGTGTGTTCAGTGGTTAAACAGGTGTTTCAAGTAAAAACTGCACTGTGGTTGGGCTTGCAAGGTTTACCTGAGGTGCATTGGAAGATGCAGCTGGATTTTGAGTGGAGCTTCTGATGGTATTTCTTTGAACCTATATTAGTGAACAAAAGGAAATTATGCAAAGTAATGATGGTCAAGTATTGAAAAAAATTAGGATATGCAAAGTCTGACTTGAAGCTTTTTTCTTCTCATGCGCCTAGCTGCTCTGTCACTATCATGTGCTGCATCTGTTTCTTCATCAATTGGTGGTGGCTGGCTTAGGGATACTGTGGTTGGTTCTTCTGTCACTGGTGCTGCTCCTGGGACTGAACCTCCTGCTGCTACTGCTGCATCTCTCCCTGGTTCTACTTGGCTTGATCTATGTACACTCTTGCTGCAACTTCTTCTGTTGTGCCCTCTCTTCCACAGAGTGTACACTTATAGTGTCTATTAGATCCAGGGATTTTGTTTGGGTCTGAAGGCTCATCTGCACTCCTTCTTCTAAGTTTTCTAGCCCTGCCTGGTTGTTTGTGGAAGTCTGGTGGCAAGATTGAGGGCAAGCCATATTTTGGCCACATATCAGGAGAATCCATGGGGCTTATGATGTGTTCATATGCTTTGTTGAAGGTTGATACCCTGTAGCAAGCATTGACATAATTCTCTAGTAACTCCCCCTTGAAATGTAAACAGGAAATGGCATGGATGCAGGGTATACCACTCAAGTCCCACATTCTACATGTGCAACTGTGGTCAACAATATCAACCCTAAACCTTTCACCCCTACACAATTCACCTCAAACTTGCCACTCCCAGAATGTGATGGAATACAACTTCCACTATCCACATTTCTATCAAGTTCTGTATCATTGGACATATATCTCCAGTCCATTTTTTAGCCAACTCCCTTTGTTTTTGCAGCCTATTCATTAACTGAACCCTAACCCCTTCTAGCATTGTCAATATTGGTTGATCCCTTGATTCAAGAATTCTGTTATGAAATGACTCACACATGTTGTTGCATACCATATAACACTTGGGGAATGTGTTGAAATGGGATCTTGACCACTAATGAGGTGGCTTCTCAATCAACCACATGTATGCCTCTTGACTGACCTTCTTAAGTTCTTCCATCCATTGCTCAAACTTAGGAATCTGAGTAGCCTTAGCAGCTCTCACCAACAAATCATGCAAGTTCTTCCCTTTATGTCCAGCTCTCTTGTAATTCCCAAGCAGATGCATCACACAGAACCTGTGGTCTGAGTTTGGGACTGTGGATTCTAATGCAAGCACTAATCCTTTTTGCTTATCACTCATAAATGTCCATGCACTCTGGTTTACCATGCCTATATCATCTTTTAATAGCTGGAAGAACCACTCCCATGAATCCTTGCACTCTGACTCAACCACAGCATATGCTAAAGGGTACATTTAGTTGTTAGGATCCACCCCTACAGCACACAACATCTGCATATGGTTGGGCCCTTTAAGGTGGCAGCCATCAAGCCCAATAAGAGGCCTACATGCAGCCTTAAAACCAGCCTTTAGTGGCCCTAGGCAGTAATAAAATCTCTCAAACTTTGGATTTCCTTCAGATATGCTACCCTCAACACATTTAACTACACATGTGGTCCCAGGGTTCAATCTTTTTAACTCTGTAGCATAGTCCCACAGCCTTGAAAACTGCTCAACTATTGTCCCCTCAACAAGCTCCATAGCCTTTTTCCTTGTTCTGTATACCTGAGCCCTAAAAATATTCATCACCACATCTTTCATCACAGTTGTCTGGAAGGCAGTTACAGACAACTTAGGGTTTGTCCTAAAAACATCAATGTACCTCTTGGACATCCATCTAGAAGTCACATGCTTACTTTTGAATGATCTGTTGCATGTATGCTTGTCAACTAAGGTTTTTACTTGTAGACTGTCCTGTCCTCTAAACCTGGATATATATATATATATATATATATATATATATATATATATATAAGCCATGTACAAGTTGCACCTTTAGGGTTCTCAGGTTTACAACATGCTCTAAGTTTCCATTTACTATTCTTTACAAATTTAATTGGTCTTCCCTCCCTAATGGCATACATCTTGATGGCATCTCTTGCCCGTGTATGGTTACTAAAAAAATTCCCAACTCAAATTTTGGATGCTCCATGGAGCTCTCATCATTAAACTCTGCAAAACCCAATTCATTGTTTACTTCATCATCAGATGAACTTAATGCAGGTTGTATCTGTCCACCAGAGAAACAATCATCATCAGATGCAACATCCCTCCTTATAACACTTTTCCCCTTCTCATTCCCCTTCTCAAGTAGGGTACCAGCAAACTCTGCAGCTCTATCTATGTTTGTATCAAACAAAAGGTCATCACACTCAGACCCAAACTCACTGTCATCCATTTCTTCATAAGACCTGTCACTTTGACTGTCACTGTCAGCTTCCATGATTGGTCCACCATGAACACCCACCTCAGTTTCCATGTTTATATTTTCCTCCTCATCACCATTGTCTCCCTCAGTTTCCATGCCTAAAGGCATGTTGACATCCCCCCATCATCACCATTACCCCCTATGTTTCTATGCCTAAAGGCCTCTCAGCATTTCCTCCCCCATCACCATTGCCCCCCCCTCTGTTTCCAGGCCTAAAGGCCTCTCAGTATTCCCTCCACCATCAACATTGTCACCCCCTGTTTCCAGGCCTAAAGGCATTTTGGCATCCCCCCTCATCACCATTGCCGCCCTCTGTTTCCAGGCCTAAAGGCCTCTCAGCATTCCATCCCACATCAACATTGTCACCCCCTGTTTCCAGGCCTAAAGGTCTCTCAGCATTCCCTCCCACATCAACACTGTCACCCCCTGTTGGCCTCTCAGCATTCCCTCCCCCATCAGCCCTCTCACCCACTGTTGGCCTCTCAGCATTCCCTCCCCCATCAGCCCTGTCACCCACTATTTCACTGCATGAAGGCATGTCAGCACTCCCTCCCAAGTCAGCCTTGTCACCCACTGTTTCACTGCCTGAAGGCATCTCATTATTCCATCCACCCAAATAAAAACCAACTCTCTTGTCATTAGGAATAACTCTACCATCATCATCTAACTCTTCTATGACCACTGGAGTTCTTCCATGTACATCTTCTAACCCTTCAAGATGAGTTTCATAATACTCATAAAACATATCCTCCTCAGACACTTCTTCCAAATACATTTCAATCTCTCTGTGTTCAGGTATGAAGGGGCACTTTTGAACTAATTCACTATCAGTTTCAACTCTAACTAACCCAGACTCTAAGTCCTTCCCATATATTTTGTAATAAAATTTGGTATAGCCTTCCAACCCAATTTCTTCACACATTTTTCCTAACTCAATCATTGACATGCACTCCTCATCACAGTAGTCAATGTATCTAACATGGCAAGGGTCATACACTTTGTGAGGTCTCATGTAAAAATGACCCCCAAACATCAATTTTATAGTAAAGAAGGTGGAGCCTTTCCCTGCATAAAATAATTGCAAACATGGGACCACCATTAACACCTATATCACATCCTAGCACGTTTTTACATAGAACACAATATTACATGTATCCATTACTCGGTACATACATCACATTTTTCATATCACATGCATATACATTACTGGTATACGTACAATCGTACTCTACCATCATCAAGTAAGGTTAAGAAACAAATGACACTTACTGTATAATGGTTGCCCATGGTCGTAATCCGCAACGATCCTTATCTCCCAAGATTGTATGATTCCAGTTTGAAACTAGGGTTTGGATCACGATTTGGGGTTTCTGGTACGAGATTAGGGTTCAATGAAATTCTTTTAGGGATTTTAGGTTAGGTGAAAAGGTTTTGGCAGTTAAGGCTCCATTTTTGCACACGGCTTTTGAAACACCCAAATATGGAAACCCAAAAATGCCCCTGACGAAAAAGCCTCAATCGTTAAGAAAGTGGACAGATGTACTTACTTATTGCAAATTTGGAGTTACAGGCCCTTATGTGTAAAAATTAAACTTTGGGACCCTTAATTGAGACTTTGTGGTAGTTCCAGGGTACCTACGTGTATTTGTCCCAAACATTTTTCATGATCATTAATCTTATATCCATAGCCTAGGATAACTTCATCAAACTTTTCATACCAATGCTTAGGGGCTTGCTTAAGACCATATAGTAATTTCACTAACTTGTACACTTTATTTTCCTGTCCTTTGTCCTTAAAACCTTCAAGTCGCTCGATATAAATTTCTTCATCTAAGTTTCCATTGAGGAAAGCAGTCTTAACATCCATTTGATATATCACTTGGTTGTGTATAAATGCTAATGCCAACAGGGTTTTAATGGTGGTTATTATAGCTACAGAGAAATATGTGTCAAAGTAATCTATCCCTGTTTTTTGTATGAACCCCTTAGCTACTAGCCTAGCTTTGTATTTCTCTATGCTCCATCAGGTTCTAGTTTCCTTTTAAACACCCATTTGCAACTTATGGGTTTACTTCCAGGAAGTAGATCAAATAACACCCGAGTATTATTTTGAATGATTGACTAATACTCATCATTGATTGCTTCTTTCCAAAAAGGCGAATCTATGGATGACATAGCTTCTTGCTAAGTCTTGGTTCTCCTTCGACTAAATAGGTGAAAAAACCTTCTCCAAAGTTCTTTTATGTCCTAGCTCTTTTACTCTTTTGAGGTTCAATAGGAGACTCGAGATCAACTTCTATGGTTGTGCTACTAAGGGGTGCTTTATCACTTACTGGGATTATAGAGCTAGAAGGTTGGTTGGAATAGCCTAATCTAAAAAGGAAATGCATCTTCAAAATACATAGAATCTCTAGCTTCTATGACAGTGTTATTTGATTTCACTAATTTCAAAATTTATAACCAAAAATCTATTTGCGTTACTATTTTGAGTATATCCAATAAATATAGCATCTATTGTTTTGGACCTTATTTTCTTTCTCTTAGGTTCGGTATGGCTATCTTAGCTAAATTCCCCCACAATTTTAAGATATATAGCCTTAGAGATCTCTTTTTCCCAAGCTCATATAGAGTCTTATCATGATCCTTAATGATCACTCTACACTACAAAAAAAGTGATCTGTCGCGACACTCTATGCCGACGGCCGTTCGATGGCGTTGTTGTATATGGACTACGACAGCGCCTCCGTAGTGATCGCAGTGACCGCCGTTATAGAATCTATAGCAACGCCTTAAGCCGGTGGTCATTTTTCTGGCGCTGCCATAGGTTATATTTACACCCCAAAATACGAGCGCCAAATTTAGCTCCAAAATACTATCTACGCCGGCGCTCTAATTGTTTTAGCCGATTGAGTTGACCGCCGGCATAGAAAATGCTGCTTTACTTCAATTTTTCTCCTTTTTTTTCTTTTAATGTTTTATTCCACTGCACATGACTTTGTTCTTTCTCTCAGTCTGTTACACGACTCTCACACGACTCACCGTGATAGGTCTCTCTCTGTCTCTCTCTCCCCTCGGTCATCTCTCTTCTCCATTCTCCATTAGTCCGTCCAAATTGAACAGGCTTTGGGATTTCAGATTTGGGATTGTAGATTGAAGTCTTGACGCTTCAATTCTTCCAGATTGAACACATTTGGGATTCCATCTAATCAGGTAGCTATTCATGTAGCGATTGCTATACGATTGATCGTTTTGATCATGTTTTGGAAAGATTTTTATGTTCTGATTCCAAATTTCGTACATCTGTTATTGTTCGTGGAGTCGTCGCCGGCAGCGCCACTCACCGTCGCCGCCGCAGCAGCCCGCTCGTCTCTCTTTTTCCTCCAAATTGGCCGTGACTTAGCAGAGGTAAGCCTTTGGCTTTTCTTAGCAAAGATTGAACCAGCCAAAAAGGAAAGATGATCAATTATTAAGGGACGTAGGGAGTACTACGTCCCTTAATAATTGATCATCTTTCCTTTTTGGTCGTCCCACAAAAATTGATCACTTTCATATTAAGAAAGATTATGTAAGTTTGTTAACATATTCACCCTTTTTTACTTTTTTTATTCCATTCCTTTCTCCACGTTTAACTCTCTACCAACTCATTTTCTCTCTCCTGGCCCACCACTTTACACTTTTTTATTCTACTTCTCTCTCCACATTTAACACTTTACCGACCAATTTTCTCTTTTGACCCACTCCCTTCCCCCTCTCTCCAAAGGGTAAAAAGGAAAAATACACAATACATAACCTAAATCTTTAATATGCGTGCAAAGTTAAAGTGATAGATATTTTAAGGACGGAGGGAGTATAAAACAAGATAACAAGGCGGCTTCCCCCACAAGTTCTCGGGTGCAACAAAATTTAACAACATTCACTACAAGAAACACCTTATTTAGCGACGGACAGTATTCCGTCGCTAAAAGTACCCTTTAGCGACGGGAACTGCTGTCGTTAAATGTCCATCTCTAAATAGTTTTATCGACGGATTGTTCCATCAGTAATAATTTTTAGTGACAGATATCTAGTAACAGATTTATAGTGATGGAATTTTCGTCGCTAAAAGGTTTTTCGAATTTTCTATTTTCAGTTGAATTTTGGAATTATTTTTGTAAATTAAATTAGCGACAAAGTATTTACGACGGATACTAATCAATCGCTAAAATAAATATTTTATAATTTTTTTTAACTTTTGGCGACAGATAAATATCTATTGCCAAAAAATAAAAAAAAATTGAATTCATGACTTTTTGCGACGGGTTGTGTCCATCTCTAAAAGACCAAACAAAAAATCCCTGATCTTCTTTTCCCCGCCAACCACTTTTTGTTTTCTCTCTCTTTCTCTCTCTCTTACTGCCGGACACAGTCCTCCGTCCTCCGGCCCGTCCTTCTCCTCACCACCGCACATCACAATCATCACCGCTCCGCCGTCCTCCCTCCTTGCCAGTAAATACTCATCCCCCACCCCACAATCACCTCGCGGGAAAAGTGACCGCTGCTACCTACCACCAGCCATTGTCGTCGCGCCTCCACTGCCCCCCACTTGTACGTATAATTCTATACTTTATACATGTATGAATAATTACATGTTTGAATTATATGTTATATATACTTTATATTTTTTTTACATATGCTTTATACATGTATGGATAATTAGATATTAGAATTATATGTTGTAATTGTTATAATGTATAGTTGTATTGATAGTTAGAAAAAATTAACCATTATTAACACTAATTAACCCTAATCAATCTGAATAAACCTAATTAACTTTAAATTAAATCTAATTAATCATAATCAAATCCTAATTAAATCCTAATCACTACAAGAAAATAAGGATTTAGCGATGTCGTTAAAGAGTTTTACCGACGGACTATTCTGTCGGTAAAGGTTTTAACGACGGCTATTTACCGATAGACTTTTAACGATGGACTACGCCGTCACTAATTTTTTTTAGAGAATTTTCTAATTTGCTTTGGTTTTTAAAATTATTTTAAGCGACATAATGATACCATCGCTAAACATTCCGTCGTTAATGAGGACTTTTACCGACGGTCTTTTCTCGACGGTTCTCTTCCGTCACTAAAAGTCCCCTTTAAAATAGATCAGATTTGTTTTTCCTTTCTCCCATTTCTATCTGTGTCTCGTAAAAATCTCTCACCCACCGGCGTTCTCACTTCCGGCGACCCCTACGGAAACCCACAACTCCTGAGATACCCCCGTCCTCCCCCTGACGCCGCGCCACCTCTGACGGTCCAAATTAAACCCTCCGGCCAACTCCGGTTTTGAGACTTCGGCCACCACCTACATTCACGGTTAAGTGTGCTTCATATGCTTGAAATCTGTTTAACCTAATTTGCCTTGTGTTGCTTTTTTATGAAGTAGTCAAAATTATAAAATATGTTACCAATTGTTTAACCTAATTTGCTTGAAATCAATTTTTCATGATTACCTATTGTGATTAAAAACTAGATTTTCTCACAGTTTGTTACTGTACAGATTGGTTGTTCCTGTGTTTCTCTAAGTTAGTTACTGTACAGATTGGTTGTTCCTGTGTTTCTCAGTCTCTCATTTAGCATGTTGTTAGAATGCTATTGAAATAGTAAGAATATTAGCATGTAAAATAGTAAGAAGCACAAGCCAACGCTGGCCTAATCCAATGAAAGTGCCAATTAGCGATTAATACGTCTTCAGCGATTAGTTGAACTTTCATTAGCCTGTCAGCAAATCTTGTCTTAGCAACAAGATTATAGTCACTAACCACCATCAATTTACTTTGAGGATCTAAATCTCCCCTTATTAGTGAAGAATATGCATTTCAGGCCTAACCTGTCAGCAATCGTTGAAAACAAGAAAAAAAACTTGTTTGGTAGATTATATACACCAGGATTTTGGCCGAATATTGGATGATAAACAATTGGTACGTAGAACCATCAGTGGAATGGAACTAAGCCCTGATATCAGTAACTAAAGTAAGCTTTGCACTATTTTTGGTGATCATATATCAGCGCTGATGATAATGACCATGTTAGTTTCTCAAGTTGAATCTGCTACTTCATCAAGCTTACCTTGATGAACCAAGCAGTTCCCAAAAACAATTGATCAATAGAGGAGTGGTAAAGTCGTCAGACGATTGTTTGCTTTGGATAAGCCATGTCTTCCTACTAGTATGTTACTCGATCTCTTTTAATGACATTGAGTTGGTTCACCATCATTTAATTTTTCCTTGTATTTCAATAGTTTATATGTTCCTTGCGATGTTTTGGAGACAATACTACTGACATTAACTAGGAAGTGCTTTCATGACTGTTTCTGTTTTCATGTGTTTTGGGTGTTAATGATGATTCAGACAAGTAATTTGCATCTCTTTTGCATGTAATGTCGAGGAATGTTTGTAACATGTAATTTGCATCTCTTTTGTTTCCTTTGCCTTGCGAGCTTTATAACAATTTTTTGTTTCTTTTTCAGTTCCCTTTGTTTGATTTTCAGATCTGTTGTAGTTTATACATATACAATTAATGAGATAGTTGAGTTAAAATTTTAGGGTTAGCAAAATATGGCGGGAAATTTAATTCGAGATTAGGGTTTAAAATTGTATGTCGGTCTAGCTAAGAACTTTCCAAACCATCTATCGGGGGCATGGTTAGATAACATTTTACATTTACAAATAAAGGGATTACATGTTTGTTTATGAATTTCTTTCTTTTTGGTTATGAATTAGTTTTTTCCCCTTTGACTACTAACATAATCAAATCTATGTTGGCTATCCTGGATTTACTTGAAAATAGTATTTAAAAATTCTGGAGTTATATTGTTCAATTATGGAGTTAATAGATTTAATTAGGCTAGGCTCATCGATTGAATAGTGCTCAATTGGTTTTTCATGTTAAAGCAGGTTAAATGGCTTCTGCTTCGGTGAACAGGGATGTTTCAATCGGCAGGCACTTCTTCAAGGTCGTGATGTCTGGTTTTCATACAGAACTTGTATGTCATCCCTCTTTCTCTGTGTTTTCGTGTGCGTACGCACTATTATCTTTGGTTAAAAACTTACATGTCTTACTATATTATGAATATGTTAGGCCATACCGGTAGCCTTTTGCAGATTGCTTACCACCATGAGATCAAATGAAGCAACTTTAACCAGCCACAAGGGGTCATGGCTTGTTAAAATCAAGAAGAAGAGCGGCCAAGAGGAAGTTTGTTTCAAAGAGGGTTGGAACAAATTCGTGTAGCAACATGACCTCTATTTAGGGGACTTTGTTGTCTTTGAACACATGGGACATATGCGTTTTCAAGTGCCCCAAAGTTGAACTCTAAGCCCTAATTAAACTCTAAATTAAATTAACGCATCGGATATGTGCATTTTGAACAATTTTGAATTATTTGAACATTGATTATTTGTTTGATAATTTTAGGTTGTTAATTGTGCATTTGAGAATTGTGATTATGGATCGATGATTTTAGGTTGTTAATTGATAAATTTAGATTGTTAATCGTGCATTTGAGATATTAAGATTGTTGACGGAGGATGGAACCCAATTAGTTTGAATTTTTTATTACATGTTTGGGTATTAAAAAATTTTTAAAAATGACTTTTAGCGATGGATTAATTCTGTCGCTAAAACATTTATCTCGTCGCCTATTTCACAAAAAGAAAATAAATTAAAATACGCAAAGCAGAATTAGCGACAGATATTCCGTCGCTAATTTATAAATAAATCCGTCACCAAACATTCTATATTAGACGACATATTTTAAAATTCCGTCGCAAAACTTTTAGCGACGGGCTTTTATACGAGGGACTTTTAGCGATGGTAGTTTCATCGCTAAAAGTTTTAGCGACGGATTTATGACTTTTAGCAACGAAATTCTCCATCGTTAAAGTCTTTATTCCTTGTAGTGAATTAAACGTAAGTAAGCTCTAACTAAACTCTAATACTTCTTTAATTAAACTCTAATACATCCTTAATTAACCTAATAAACACTAATTACCCTAATTAGTCCCAATTAAACCTTAATTAACCTAATTAAACCCTAAGAATAAGCACTAAGTCAACCTAATTATACTTAATTAAATCCTAATCAACCCTAATAAAACATGATTAACCTTAATAGACCATTAATTAAATCGTAATTAAGCCCTAATTACCCTAATTAAACTTTAATACATCCTTAATTAACCTAATAAACCCTAATTACCCTAATTGGTCCTAATTGAACCCTAATTAACCTAATTACACCCTAATAATGAGCACTAAGTAAACCTAATTAAACGTAATTAAATCCTAACAGGATTAAACCTTAATTATCTTAATTAAACACTGCTACATCCCTAATTAACCCTAATTACAATATTACTACCGAAATTAGGCCCTAATTAATCCTAATTACCCTAATTAAACCTATTAACCCTAATTACCCTACGTAACCCTAATTAAAACCTAGTACATCCCTAATTAATCCTAATAAGCTCTAATTAATCCAATTTAAACCCTAATACATCCCTAGTTAACTATAATACCCTAAATACACCTATTGACCCTAATTACCCTGCTTAACCCTAATTAAACCCTAGTATATACCTAATTAAGGCTAGTAACCCTAGTACATCCCTAAGTAATCCATATTCCACTGAGAAACGTGAGTCAGTCCCCCGCATTAAAAATATTCGTCGTTATTTTGTGAAGTCCATTAACAACGAGTTGGTTCAACTTGTTGCCAATGAATTCGAATTAAAGTGAAATTGGTAATGTATGCAACCATCTTTCCGAAATTTTGAAATTTCAAAAAGTTAGTTGCATATGTTACCAATTATCAAGGGCATGCATGCATAAAAACTCTTAGTTCCTGTTCAAAGGTACTCATTACAATGAGCCTTTGGATGTCCAATTTGGACAATTTGAAAAAGCTAAGTGTTTATAAAACAATGTATCGACTCATGCTCTATGTTCTATGTCGTGGATATTTGGTACATGTTCTCCAGTGTTTCTCTGGGTGCATACAAATCTGGTGTTCTAACATCCGTTAATTCTTGCAAGAGCAAGATTAGACAGATGTTAGATCACCTAATCGATATCGTGTACTTGGAGAAATACGGGGAGGTGCTACCGAATTTTCCGCAGACATAGGACTAAGCATGAGTTGGTAACTGTTTTATAAACATGTACTTTTTTGAATGGGATAGGACCACTACTTATTAGAGAACGGAAGGGGTATATATAGACATGTTGTCACATGCATGTATTCATTTTCACATAGATCCTGCCTAATTAGAGGTTTTAATTTAAGGTGGTATATAGTACGTAATCTCAGTCGTTACGTCGGTCGATTGAAGTTGGATGAAAATGACGAATGCTCAGGATTTTGAGGATCGCGTCGACGAATTTCTCGAGTTTGCGTATGCTCATCCTGCACATGTTGACTCTGGGATGATAAGGAGTCCGTGTCGTAAGTGTGAGTTGTTGCATTGGAGAAAGAGAATTGTCACGACCCGAACCGACGGGTAAGCCCGTGTGCTAGGCACGTGATCAGTCGCTGACCCATTCGACAACTAATTAGGGTTCTGTCAGACCTTATTTAAACCTGTACACAATTCTAAAATCATACATTAACTAACATAATAACATGACTTCTAAAGATGTTCATACAGCTCTTTCCAAAATTATCTCTACGAAATTCCTTCATAAAGACAGATAGCATTTGTTTTAAATAAACCTCATGGGATTAAGTTACGAACAATTCAAATAAATAACTGGCAGTTCTACAAGTTCTCAAAGGCTTAAACCAACTTCCTAACGAGCATCTCCTACGGCTTCATTTTCATTACCCTCATAATACTGAGGTTCATCTAGGTGTTCACCTGAAAACATTTATAAAAAAGGGTGAGCTGGAGGCCCAGTAAATAAGATTGAGGGTTGTCACACATACCATGGTTTTCCTTTCCACAATAAAAATATTAGATATTACAAAAATAATATATGTATGTACTTGCATCAAAAGATTCTCGAATTAGAATGAGATCAACCAAGAATTTCATCAAGCACTGTCACAATTAATCATAACATGAATACTGCGGTCAGCGTATGGTCCCACTGACTAGGACCAAAAATTCCTCCTTCACCCAGGATAACAAAGTGTGGATGCAAGGGCGAACCACGATGCAACAGTACTGTGTGTCTACGTATGGTCCAGTTGACCGGGACCCAGAATCCACTTACCCCCGTGGATATGGGATGCAGTAACACAGTTAACTATCATTTCATTCCACAGATATCGATCATAATTCAATTACCCATACAATAAATCCATGGTATTTCATTTTAGTTTTCATCAAACAATTTACCACGAACATAGGGCAATAAAAGTGTTTCAAAACTTTTGTTTTTTAACCAAGAACTTGTATACCATATATAATTTTTCAAGTAGGTATAGGCAAGAATATGGCATGGTACTTACCTCGCTCAAAATCTGCTTCTGGTACTTGCTCAAATACTGGTTGTAGGTCTTGATTATCAAAACCTAAACAACAAACCATATGGATGTCATTCATTGTCGCTCGAGCACGTTTAGGTATAAGGTTTCTTTTAGATGAGTAAAATTTTACCCAACCGTCCCCCAACTTATGTATAATTACCTATTTGCCCCCAATGCCTAAAGTATCTTATCCACTTAGATATAACGTAAAAGAGTCATTTTTAAACCATTGATGGGTATTTTGAACCAGAGCAGTCGTTCCGAAATTTTTTTGCTTGAAACCCTAAATTGCTCATTAAACTGAGCGTTAATGCTCATGTCCCAAAAATATAATGAACGGCACCGGAATACCACGAAATTTCAGACAATCAATGGTCACCATAATTTTAGATTACTATAAAATTCTAGGCTAAAAATAATTTTTTTACTATGTTAAATAATTCAGAAAGCTGTCTTAAAAATAAAATTGTTTGAGACACTTCCCATGCCCAAAAAAATCTAAGAAACTTCCTCGTCAAAGGTTTCCCAAAAAGAAGGAAAATTTTAGTTTTGTACTCTGTCTAAATCTATTCAGAAGAGGTCCTTAGAAATAAATTTAATAACTATCGTAATAATGAAGCGTTGCACTATATCCGTTCGGGCACTACACTGCTAAGAACGCTAAAAAAAATATCAAACAACTTTCAAAACTTTTGAAACTCTGAATATACCTTATCATAGCTATATAAGACTATTATAAAAGTATCATAATTTAATAACTTAACTTCCTATTTTAAAATGCACTGAAATCACTTTTACAAATAAATTTAGTTAGCATGCTTCCCGAGCTCCGAAAACTCTGAAATATTTACTGTGTAGATCTTACAAAATAACATAAGTTACTTCTTTGAGTTTTGTCCAAATAATTTTTAGATATATTTTAAATTTTTGAAAAGGAACTGCTGGAATAGGGAACCTTTTTAGCGACACTTTTGAGCTCAATTTTAAGATCAAAGCTTTTCCCTTTCTTTGTGCAATCATTTTCTTCATCATGCACTCAGAAGTCTCTTTACCCAAATCCATCATATATTTACATTGCCCATTCACAGATTCAATACACACATGTTATATATATATATATACACCTACACATAATATTCATTACACATAACTAAGATTTCCTCCATTCACTTACACGGCTCACAATAATATTCACTTGTCTCATGGCAGCTTCATCTTTCCTCTCACATACATGCAATATCATCATACTTACAGGTGACAAACCAATACACACTCAAAACACACACAAACACACAACCTCTCACAGTTGTCCGGCCTTCTGAAACACATACCCACATACACCACCTTCCCCCATCTTCTCCCTCACATATCTCACTCACGCACAGCCCACACATCCTTCGTAAACATAGTCTCATGTACACAATTTCACCCACACACCCAGATGCCATCACGGCAGTCCGCACCATGCACCATGCTGCCTATGGCAGCTTCTCTTTCCATCTTTTTTCCACTTCATTGCGCACACCACCCACGCACACCTTGGCTGTCACTATGGCAGCCCTTCTTCACCTCTCTATGGCTGCTTTCGTGCTTCCTTTAGTAACCTACGGTTGTGCCGGAATATATACCAACGGCAACCTTCATCTCACGGCCATAACCCACCAAAACAACTCCGTATAGGTACAAAGTCACAGCCACCATGGCTGTGACTTGCTTAACCGTCCATACAGTGGCTTCCGTGGCACCACATACAGAGCACTATGAATCCAAAACCTCACAACCCAAAACCCACGAGGCACAAAAACACATAACATACACTAATGCCTGCAAACATCTTACCCTCTCGCACACGTACAGTAGTAAACACACCTCACAAAGCCACAAGGCTTCTCTTCACGCATGCTCAATCGGCAGATCCATAACGTAGAGACAATACCACTTATATGATTTATACACATTAGAATTATCATAATAAGGTGAAGAGGCTTACCGAAATCTGTCGAAACCCTTCTTTTCTCTCTTTACTTCGGCAATTCTTTGGCCTCTTCTCTGTGTCTGTCACCCTCTCTCTCCTGTATGTTTAATGGATGAAGAGAAGTCTTGGCGGCTGACCTAATTTTAGGTCATATGTATAATATATATATATATATATATATATATATATATATATATATATATATATATATAGGTTGGAACGTTACCAAATTTCCCCTAGCTTTCTCTAAGTGTTTTAAGTTTTACCCCCTTTACTTTTGATTATTGTGAACATGTCTTAATATGTTGCCATAGATTAGGGGTTAGAAAATTTTAGATGGTCTTGATTGATAACCGGGCTACACAAATTGTTGTTAAAAGTTGCTAATGAATATTGATGCTATCTATATGTTTAAACTTGTCGCTGAAGGTCTCAAAAAAAAAAAAAAAGAAACCAATTAACGCTAATCCTTGACAAGGACATTAATCAATATCAATCATATATGTTATCGTTACGTTTTCCTCATGATCCTAGAATTGTCGCTATAAGTCACTAGCTAAATACATTGATGCTAAACAAGAGTTATTCCCTAAAGTTTTATTTTGGTCTGAATAGTAATAAGTAAATGATAAGAAAAAATTCGGGTATTACAAGAATGGTGGTAAAATGGCATTTTCTCCGGTACAGTTTTATGGATGGATACATAAGGTGGACGTAGCACGGAAAAACGATAGTATTGTCCTCCAACCCGGCTAGTCAAGCTGACGCTAGGGAGGAGGCACAATATGATTACTAAGATATGATTATGGATGTTGGGCATGTTAATGTTAAATTGGGTGCCTGCGACGATGACAGTCCCCAACAGCGGAACGATGGGGCTAATCAGTACACAGAAAGGGGCATCTGTCATTTGGATGCTATAAAGTTAGCTTGGACTTGTAGGTGTAATGTGTGCACATTGTGGTGAAGTGTGATTGTGAGATTTCATGAAATGGGTATTGTTGGATGTGTACTGTGGGCATGATGGTGGTGTGCATGTGTTTGTTTATGGGTGTTGTGGTGTTTCAGAGATGAAGTAGGGGCTACTTTGAAATGGGTTTGTGTGAACCTGTGTGAGTACAAAACAAAGAGAAAATGGTGTGATTATGTTGGGCAGGAAAGGAAGCTACTGCCATGAGGCAGTAGCTATGATGGGTGGTATGTTTTGACAGTGGTTGTGTGTTGTGAGTGTATGAATGAATGTGTAGATTTATTATGTGTGTGTGTGTGTGTGTTAATGGAGTGAATTGTAGTGAGCTAGGAGTGAAAGTGAAGTTACGTGAACAGTAACTGTGAACTGGTGAGTGTGTTCTGGGTTAGATAAAAAGTGAAAAGAGGAAGAAGATGAAGTGGAGAAATAGGTTTGTACATTAAAGTGGTATGCTGTGCTACGTGGCTGTTAGGTATTGTACAATTAACAAAAAAGGCTGAAAATTTATAAGAAGTTTCTTAGGGTAAGATTAGAATTATTGTTAAAATTTCATAATTTTCTGATGTTGTTTGTTATTTTTAATATCTTTTGAAATTTTATTTTTATTTAAATTTGTTTTGAGTGTTTAAATTCTGACAAAATTACAGCAATGTTTTTATGATATAAAGAAAGTTTCACTTAGAGTTTCATAAATTTTAGAGTTGGTTTGTTACTAGATCCGTATCACATTTGATTTAGCAAACTGACGATTTTAAAATGGTTTCGGCACTTTTTAAATCCTAATTTTAATTTTAGTTTTTTTCCTTTATATTATGAAGCTATCATGAAAATGATGGGACTTTGATTTGAATTAAAAATATTAATTGTTATTTTTGGGTTTTTTTCTACTGTTTAGGAAAATTATTATAATTAAAATATTTAAAATTTCAAAAAATTCGTATTCTAACTTGTTTTGTTGTTTTAAGCTATAAGGTATTTTATGAGAATTTATTATGAATTTAAGATGTCTTAATGCCTTATAGAGAGTGCCAGATTATCGGTTAATAAGTTAGCTGTCCGAGGGATCCATTTCGTTTTGTTTTAGATTAAGAGTATCGGAGAGAGTAATTAGCATAAGGATTTATAGCGTTAGAAGACTTAAATTTGTTCTAATAATTAAATTGCCAATTTAGGTTAACTCAAAAATTTTGGAACAAGGTTAAATAGTAGCTTATAACTTGAATTGAAGTAAGGAATTTATATTCGAAACCTAAATTCATCAAATTGTCCTCATACATATTTTTTATTTTTTTTATTGAATCTCTTTGGACTGTGTTAAATTTGTTATGCGAATGCATTCTTTGTCCTTAAACCCTGTTTTGTGCTTAAATGTTTATTGAAAATCATTATCGATACTCGATGTTTATTTCTCGTGGGGCATCGATTTACTCGTATTACCAACTATTGCATATTGTATATTGACGTGAGATAGTGTATTGAAGCGTTATAAAGATGGTCTGTATAGGGTGATATAAGGATGATCTGTTATTGCGGGAGATTTTAGTACTTTAATGGTGTAGGCAGCGTTCACAATATGTAACCATATTGTTAGTGAGCATTGCCTTTGTGACTTTACTAAGTGTTTCCCTGTACTGCTTGTGTAACTTTGCATTCACTCATATTCAATATCGTCTGCATCGTTTACAGTGTGATTGAAATTGTTTCCGTTGATATCTGATTTGAGGGAGAGAGTGAAATATCTTCCTTATTGCTTTTGAAGTAAGTCTGTGCGCATCAACTTAGTATTTTCATTAGGAACAATTAGTTGATATTTTTATCCAAGAAATAATTTATACCTATACATATTTTATCGGTAGTATAAATTATATATTACTTTAAAATATTTTACTAAAGGTATTACAGTCAAATAAAACATGTATTTCTCTCATCCAAAATCTCCACAAACTCTCCTCACTCTCCACTTTCAATCCTCATTGACTCCTTGATTGTGTGCAAAATTGTTAAGTGTTCATATTTATTTTGACCATTTATTTTATCTTGGACACGCATCGCCTATGCCCTGAATCACTGGTATAGTTAATTGTAAACTGATTCTCGAGTTGAGTAAATTGAATATGGAATATTGTTTACTCTAATTATCAAACATCTAATTTGCAATATTAGCTAGTGATTAAGAACCATAAATTGTAACCAAGGTCAATCATGATATTTTTGTCGAAGAAATGATTGTTACATATTCATTCTTTTATAGGTAGTATAAAACCTTCTAAAAAGCCGCCACATCCCTTATTTCTCTCATCCAAAATCTCCGCAAGCTCACGTCACTCTCCCGCTTAGGACCCTTATTGACGGTTTAATTGTGTGCAAAATTATTAAGTTTTCATATTCATTTTGACCATCTATCTTCTCCTGCACTGCACTCGTATTGCTTATGTACTACATCACTAGTATAGTTAATTGTAGAGTGATTCTCAAGTGAAGTAAATTGAATATAAAATGTCACTTTTCACAAACATGTTTAGAATTATACAACCCTTATAATTTTAAAGTAAATTGAATATAGAATGTCGCTTTTCACAAACATGTTTAGAATTATACAACCCTTATTATTCTCAAGTTAAGTAAATTGAATATAGAGTGATTCTCAAGTTAAGTAAATTGAGTTCTAAAAGTTCTAAAATGTTTTGAATTATACAACCCTTATTATTCTTGCCAAATTAATCAAATTTAAATCAAAAGGCACCTATCAAAATCATTTTTAGACCTTTTTTTTTTCCTAAGTCTCTTAGGTTGTTTAATCTAAATTGTAACATTAATTTTTCTTCTAAATCAAAATTATTAATTTGGTTATATATATATATATATATATATATATATATATATATATATGAGTTTTTATATTCATATTGGAGAGTAATTTTAAAGATACAATAGTTAATATTAAGTCCTAATAAGTTAATATAATGATAAAGTTGAGTTTTTGAATTTTAAGGACATAATTGTTAGAAAGAAGTTTTAATAGATTAGTATATTGATTAGGTAGAATTTTAGAATGATTGATCATGTTTTTAACCTAAATCTCATAAGTTATTTTTTTGGGTCTATGCATTTTAATTTTCATCTTAGAAACTTTTATAATAAAGTCTTAATATATTAGTATATTAATTAGGTGGAGTTCTAAAATGATTAGAATTAGTTTTCTAATTTAATTTTTGCTTTAATTCGTTATTTTTGTTTTTATAGATATAATTTTTATATTCATATTATAAAGTTGTTTTAAAGATAAAATAGTCAATATGAAGTCTTAATAAGTTAGTATAATGATTAGTTTGAGTTTTAAAATGATTAGAACTAGTAAGGACATAGATTTCCAAAAGAAGTCTTAATAGATTAGTATATTGATTAGGTAGAATTTTAGAAAGATTGATCACGCTTTTTATTCTAAATCTCATAAGTTATTTTTTAGGTCTATGGATTTTAATTTTCATATTAGAAAATACTTTTAAGGACATAATTGTAAAAATTAAGTCTTAATAGATTAGTATATCGATTTGGTAGAGTTTTAGAAGGAGTAGAATTTGTTTTTAAATTAAATTTTCTTCTGAATTGAAAGTATTATTTTTGTTTATATATATATATATATATATATATATATATATATATATGAGTTATTATATTCATATTAGAGAGTAGCGTTAAAGATACAATAGTCAATATTAAGTTCTAATAAGTTAGTATAATGATAAGGTTAAGTTTTAGAACGATTAGAATTAGTTTTTAAATTTTACAGACATAATTATCAAAAAGAAGTCTTAATAGATTAGTATATTGATTATGTAGAATTTTAGAATTGATTTTTTAATTAAATAAGACTTACTAATATATAAGTTAATTAATCTTAAAATAATGAGTTGACGATGTGTCATATAAAGAAGCGATAATGTGTCGCGTAAAAAAGTTATCAATGTATTTCTTACTTCGCTTATTAAATATTATATAGATTACCTTCCGAGACTGTTGTTTATGAGTTGGTATTGTGCACATGATGGAAGTAACAGTAGCTTTTTTTTTTTGGCCTGCTTCTCCTTCCGGTCAATTATATTACAACGCTTAATTATGTGGATTTAAGTAACAAATATTAAAAAAAAAGGATTAAAAATTGGTAGCATTTTTTGGCCTGTTTCTCCTTCTCGACACACGTGGATTGAAGTAACAAATATTTGTTTTTTTTAAAAAAGGGATTAATAATTTGAGAGGCAAAGATTATACCAATGGTATCCACATATTTGGTGCGTAGATGTAGATTCCCCACATCATTCTTTCTCCTCCTCCTCGCTTTCCAAACTTCCCTGAATTTGGGGAACGTCTGTTCTTTCTAACTCGTCTACTCTTTAAGCCACTGCATCTTTAATGGGTTTACAGCTGATAATATGCCTTCCCAACCCCATGTGTGGTTGACTTTGTTAAATGTTTTTATTGATTTTCTGTAAACACTTTCAACGTCAATTTTTTTATTATACTTTTTAATGTCACTAAATAAGAATCACCAACGCAATATGGAGAAATGTTGATATTAACGGGTACAACGTAGGTAGCAACCAAAATTTTTCCTTCTAGTTATGTCTATGTATGTTGGAAAAACTACAAATTAATCAACACTTTAGCTTCAAAAAATGGCTTGCTCCAGCAGTAGAAGTGTAGAACATGAATTAAGCGTGGCTAAAAGCTATATACATCGTCTAATAGGCCTCCCCACTTGCTCAAAACCTAAGTTCCCTTGTATGTTGGTGAACACTTTACGCTGCCTGCCATATGAAGCTACGTAGATGTAGCGTCATAAATCTCAGTCCCTTGATATGCATCCAATTTAAATTCCAACGCTTCTAGACAGACCTCCTACCTAAATTAAAAGGAAAAAAAGTTGTTATGGCCTACTAAAGGAAACACAAAATCAACGTAACAATCCCTATAGGTCTGAAGTGTGGATGTGAATTTATGATACTCTAGAGATATATAGGTGGTATTGTTTGAATGATATTCTAGCGGGTTGCTTCAGACCAACTAAATATGTTTTAAATTGAAAAATCACTCTCATCGAGTTATGTTCGGAACCCATGTTAATGGAAGTGTTGAGCATAAATTTTGCTTTGAAGTAAGGTTTCGATTAAAGTCAATAGTTTTTGAGTTGAATACTTCGGGCCAATTATGCTGGAACGCTCTCTTTAATTAATAGTCAAGTGCATTGCCTAACATTCAAGCCAAACCTCCGTAAGAAAGGTAGTATCCCCGGTCAAAGGAAACAAAAAATCAACATTACTAACCCTAGAGGTCTATGGTGTTAGTGTCAATCGTTGATTATGTAGGGATCGGCCTAAATGGTGTTAACTATATTATAGTGGCAGCAACTAAATACTTTTTGAGTGAGAAAATCCTCTCACCCTACTTTGTTCAGAACTGATGTTACTGTAAGAATTGTTGACATAAATAATATTTCTCAACTACTAGATTAGATTGTTATAAGATTGCTTTTAAATCAATATACAAAGAAGCACCCCTATAAGTTACCTCTTTATAAGAAAACAAGGCTTTTCTATAATTTATGTGACATGAAAAGTGATAATCTTAGTTTTAGAATAGATAGATTCGTGTACCGAAAAGAAGGAAAATAAAAAGTGTTGAGAGAGAGAGAGAAAGAGAGAGAGAGAGAGAGAGCACATGCAAGCAAAGGGAAGGAAACAGAGAGAATTATTAACTTGATTATCAAATTTAAGAATAAAATTGCAAACTATTTAGAGTTAATTTAGTGAACGATTTACAAAATAAATCATGAGCTCAGATTGTGAAGAACATAAAGGTATTATGAATCATATATAAAAATAGAAATACAAAAATGTTGGAGATAATTAGGAATCACTTTACAAAACTGGAATATGATTCCTTCTATTTTGAGAAAAGGAAAGATATATAAGGTAGTAACATAATTTATTTGTCTGAGAGACACAGAGAGAGAATGAGGCGTGAGTGAGAGGGGTAGAAATAAAGAAGGAATTAAAATGACATTGAATAGGTGTGATAGATAAATTAAGGAAGCTAAGTCGTAATTAAAAAGATGAGTAAATTCAAAATAGTTTCAAAATTAACAAATATACATAACGAGGTAAGAGATTGTCCAAGTACGCGGTGACTGGACAACATTCTCTCGCCTTAAATTTTACTTTACATCAAATAAGATAAGAGGGTTACGGGAGAGAGAGGGCTACCCCTTATTTTTTTAACCCTGGTCAAAATGATATCCAATTGCCAAAAAAGAAATAATAATAAAAAAAAAAACTCACATGTTTTCCAGTATATTAGAGAGTTTCACTTTACTTTTGGCATTCGGTTACCCAGTCCATATGGCATGGCGTGGCCAAAGGTTAAATAGCCATCCATAATGATCCAGCCATAAGTAGTCTTTTGGTCCCAACTTTTGTAGCTCGTAGGGATCCTAACTTCATTATTAAAAAATATTTTACCGGCCCAACTTTTTAAGACTGCTGTATATATCGTAGAATAATGTTCTATTTTCGTTCTTAGCCCCTCCTTCTAACACATAACAGACTCTAAACATACGGTCCTGTATGGTTAGAAACGCGCAATATATGCCCCTCCATTGGTCTAACAAATGCCCCTCCAAACCCATTCAGGTTGCATTGTTAGCATAGTCTACTTCATTAGATTCTTGTTTGAGATCCAATCTTGCAGCTTGAGCGGATCCAAGTGAGTAGCGAGTACTTGGGGATACCCTTTACCAGTAGACTACCACCTTAGTCTCACAAGAACAATTTTTTATTTTTTTTTTATATTGGGGATTGACGTATTTAAAAATTTTAAATAGTTCAGGTTTCTTTTCTACCTTTTTTTAATAATTTGTTTTTATTTTGATTTAAACAGTAAGAAGTATCCTTATAGCGGCTCTTTTATGAATTTTTCGCCCTTTTATCACAAGACCGAAGCCCAAAGGCCAAAGGTCTCAGGCCGAAGCCCATAACACTGACACACTCTCCTCTGTTTCTTTGAAGCTGAACATCGATACCGTACGTTATCCGCCTCGTTTCTAGGGTTCCGACATTGGCGCTTCCCTTGGTAATAAGGTCGCTACGTTTTCTGAATCCCATGCTGAAATGTAGCAAAGTTTAGTATCGTTGCTATACTTCTCAACAATTTAGTATCTTTGCTGTTTGCTATACTGCTATGCAAGTCAATTGCATAATCTGCAATTTCGTTAGCTGAAAAATAAGGGGCAATTGACGATTTACTTGGATTTTAAGCATAATGCGTACGGGCTTCGTCTGGTAATCAGTGTTGTACTCGTAGCTTCTATGTTTCTGCACAGTGTCCGATTGAATTGGTGAGTAAAAAATGTCTTGGTGTGGTCATTAGGGTTTCGAATCGTGCATTCCGTTCCTTTCTGTTGAAATAAAGTCTTTGCTTCCGTTCAACGGAATCCGATTGCATTAGCCCCCTTATGTTATTCTGGTATGGATAGTGCATAATGCATAATCAGTTCGTAAATCGTGGATAATCCAGTTATTAGCACCCTTAATAGTTACACATGCGGTTAGTCGCCACAATCGTAGCATGTTGGAGCTATGGGAACATGTATGGATGCTAAAATGATTGGTTAGATTGCTTCATGCGTTACATTTCTGTTTTACATCCTCTTTGTATTAACAGCAGTGCACTGTTGTCAACGATCTGCATTCTTTTTTGCTGCATATAAGGCACTTTACTCCTTAGGTGGAAGAGAGTTACATTGGCCCTTACCCTTAATGAAATACAAGGAAAGGAAAGAAACTTAGTCTTAGCATGCAGTTGAACAACCTAAATGACATTGAAAAACTGAAAGGATTGTTTGAACTTATTTCTTTATTAATCATGGCCATTACCTAAAAGTAGGGCTGTAAATGAACCGAGCTGTTTATGAACTGCTCGTGGTTTGTTTCCCAAAGAACTTGTTTAGGTTGGTTTTATAATATACAAATTGAACATGAATAAATTTTTAAAGCTCGTTTATTAAATTTTTAGAGTTCAAACAAAAAATTTGAAGATTAAACGAACACTTACACGAAAGTGGCCTGAAACTAAACAAACGAGTTTGAACAAACCTCTGTTTGGCTCAAACTCGATTCTTATACAGCCCTACCTAAAGGACCTCTTTCATTGTGTATTTGGACGTAAGTCCTTGGTTTACATTTTGTGCCAGTTTGGAAAATTTTTTAATCTATTTGTTGCAGATGAGTTTTAACTCTAGTACTGTTGACAGGATTCTGGTTTTCCTTTTCTTTTTCCTGTAAGGTGCGATAAATTTGGAATGTTGGCAACTGCAGCTTCTGGACTGCAAGCCACGGCAGTAAGGCCCTCCATATTCTCTACTCAAAGAATTTTCAGGGCAGGTGCGGCAAGGGTGGTTGTTCATTCTAATAAATCATCATGGGCTAAGCTTGCCAGCTCGTGTTATGTATCATCTATGCAATGTTTCCAGCGAAATATTACAACATTTCCTGCTAAACCTGAAAAGTATATTTCTAAGGCAAAGTCAGAAGCAAGTGAGAGTAAGCCTGCAGCAGGGTTGCCCATTGATTTGACAGGTTGGATTTTTCTCTTTACTTGGTTTGCATAAGCTATTCATTCGGTCAAGTATAAAGGTTTTATATTATGGTTTCGTTCCTTGTGACAATACTCAACGAAATGCAGGCTTTGTATCCTCAAGGATGCTATTATATTATGCGCATATAGCATATGACTTAAGACAACCTTTCTCAAATAGTTTGTCACCATGGAATGATGGTGTATAGTGGTTGGGGCCAATTCCCATTTTGCCTAGTGTTAGGAAAGTCCTCAAGATGCCAGACTGATGCACATTAATCTCTGCCACTGGCTCTGGTATTAGGTGTTTAAGGCTCTGGAGCCTGGCTTGCTGCCGCCACCCCGGTCTCTCTAAGTAAGGATGGTTTGACAGTAAGGCCTGCGTATATGCTGCAATGTGGTTGTTTTTTACTGGCAAAGTAGTTTTGGTTATCTGCTTCATTATCTGCATCATCAGGAAGCTACTCTGAGACTCTCAGTTTTCACTTTTCACTTTTCACTATGGAGTGAAGTGAAGAACTTAACTTTCGTGCAAGCATTAAGATTTCGGTCCCTAAATTAGTTCAGGCAGCAAAGATTTACTTACTGAAGCAAAAAGAAGGAAGCCATAGTTAATTCATGGTTATATAACAACAGGCACATTCAATCACCCACATTCCAAACTTGAACTTGAAAGCGAGAGAAGAAGATGGGGAGTAGAATAACAAAATGCAAAAGAAATCCCAACATGAAAATAGTACGCTCCTCAGTCCAAAGTACTAATTCTTTTTAAAAATTTAGAGGAGAAGACTTCCTTCACTTGGTGAAATGAAAGATGTCGGGAGTGAGGGAAAAAGTTGTTAAAATAAAGAAAGTGGGAGCTTATTTTGCAGAAGACGAAATGTAAGAGGTTTTTCCCCCTATTTTTCATTGTTAATCTTAACATCTTATCAGCTTGCACCCAAATCACAAATAATATGACAATTGTATGAATTACATATATTGACTAAGATAGTTGACTATGAAGCACCGGTGCGGCACTTAGGGTGAAGCATCGGCATCGGGTGCGGCACCGGTGCGGGTCCAACATTTTTTTTAAAAATTTTTTAATTTCTTAAATTCCGGGTACGGCTCGGGTGTGTATCGGCTCTGTGAAAGGCAGATCTGTCACCACCGGCAACCACCAGAAACTCAGGCAACCACCGGCAATCTGAGAGGAGACACTCGAGAGAAGAAGTAGAAGCAACAGAAGAAGAAGGAGAAGAGGAAGGAGAAGGGGACTTACTGGCGACCCACTGCGGCGTGCTCTTGCTTCCAGAGAAGAAGGAGAAGGAGTCGATCTCTGTCTGTCGATGTTCTCTATGCTTGATGTTCTGACTTTTGACTTTTTGACATCTAGTTTTGTTATATTATTTAAGAACCCCAATTGTTAAGTTATTACATAAACCAACCCTAGTACTTCAAAGAAATAAAAGTGGTACCACATAAAAACTTTATTATGTTCAGTTCTACAATTTTAATATTTATAAAACAACCCATTAAACTTAACAAATTCTTACTAATTTGGTTGAAAGTTTTAAAATTTAATAAAGAACCCATTAAACTTAAAAACTCACTACTTTGGTTGGAATATTAATATCTTTTTACATATATCAAACACATATATTATGATTATTAAGATTTAAATTGTTCAAAAATTAAATACTAAGTATACATAATTAAAAAAAAATTATAAAATATGCCGTATCCCCGCTGCACCCGTATCCTAAAATTTTTACCCGCATCTCCGCACCCATGTTGTATCCACACCCGTGTCCGTGCTTCATAGATAGGTGATTTGCAATTCAGCTGCCAGTCTGTATAAAATAGGGATTGAGTTGAATCATAAGTTTTAATTTGAGGATCTTAGATCCTAATTATTTGTGCAGACCGCTTGTTGTCTTTGTACTTGGATAATCTAATGACGTGCGTTATATGTAGTTGCATTATTCATTTTTGTTTTTTATTGGTAGCGGGGAACTTTTTCACTAGAACTGTGACTTATGTTTGTAGGTAAAAGGGCATTCATTGCTGGTGTAGCTGATGACAATGGATATGGTTGGGCTATTGCGAAATCGCTATTTGCTGCAGGTGCTGAAATTCTCGTTGGAACATGGGTGCCTGTAAGTAGGATGACTTAAGATGTTGCATCCTTTAATCATATTCAAGAGACTTCAATCCCGTTTCCTTTGTGGGATAACTGATATCTAAGCCTCTGCAACAGGCTTTAAACATTTTTGAAACGAGTTTACGGCGTGGGAAATTTGATGAATCACGCAGGTAAGACTCTATGCTCAATTTTCTTTCATCTAGATGAGCAATGCCTGATGATTGGCTCTTTACTTAAAGACTTGATTTTTCAGGTTTCCAGATGGTTCTCTGATGGAAATAACCAAGATATACCCTCTAGATGCTGTTTTTGACAACCCTGAGGATGTACCTGAAGATGTAGAGTGAAGCCATATAGTTGGCAGAATTTTTACAGAGTTTTTTCAATGCACAGTTTCGTACTTTATTGTGATTTACATATATTTTTTCAACCATGCGGTCAATGATTTTGTTGTGTCATTGGTCTTGTGCAGATAAAAGCAAATAAGCGCTATGCAGGATCCACTAACTGGACTGTTCAGGTGCACATATTCTACTCTCTACTATGTGTGCCTTAATTTTGCAAATGGCCTAGGCATTTTTGACGTATTTCAACATGTTAACGTTTTAAACATGCTTTCTGATATTAGTTTTACTGAAAGAAAAAGCTTTCGGACATTACTCCCCTGTTTCTGACCACAATGTATGAGATGAGTTATCCTCTTATTAGTTGTACTTCAAGTGTCTCAGGAAGCTGCACAATCTGTTAAAGAAGACTTTGGCAATATTGACATTCTTGTGCATTCACTTGCTAATGGCCCAGAGGTAGAATTTTCCCGATTATAGTATCAGAATTTGGATTGGTCAATTTGTGACTTAACAAAGGCTTATATTTAGGTGACCAAACCTTTGTTGGAGACATCCAGGAATGGGTATCTTGCAGCAATATCTGCATCGAGTTATTCCTATGTTTCATTACTGAAGCATTTCATTCCAATTATGAACCCAGGCATGCCTTCTTACCACGCATCTGATCCGATCCATGCCCCCCCCCCCCCCCCCCCCCCCCCCCTCTCTCTCGTGATGAATACGGGAAGGCCGATTCTGTAGCTCCTGTAACTAAGAGAGCTACAGGAGAATGTTGTTTTGTCTTGAGAGCATCTGTTGTTGTTACAGGTGGTTCTTCAATTTCTCTTACATATATTGCCTCTGAAAGGATCATTCCAGGGTAAGTGTGGTTTTTGTGTCACGCGCACTATATTTGAAGCTTAAATTTACACAGGCTAGACTGTCAAATGTGAACTACTTCCTACAGATATGGTGGAGGCATGAGTTCAGCAAAATCAGCATTAGAGAGTGACACAAGAGTGAGTCCTCCATTGTTAATGTTCATACTTGCATCACAATTTTCTTCATATGTTTAGGCGTACCTCTGTCGTTTTATTCAGGTGCTTGCTTTTGAAGCGGGAAGAAAGCATAAAATTAGGGTCAATACAATATCGGCTGGTACATATTTCCCCTTTATTTGCTTTTAATTGCTCACTCTCAATTTTTTTAAACATAGAGATGTGCAGGAAGCTTTAAGATCATACCCACCAAGGCCACTCAATCTCTAGCTCTCAATAAGGGTTGACTATTATAAGCTTATCACAGCTATTGATTGATCTTGATCTTAGAGTGTCAATCTTAGGATCGGCGGTGTGGCCAACTGCATGACCGCACATTTCTAGTTTGTTGTTACGCATTGAGAATCTTTAACAGAGCATGTGAGATTTGAGTTGATGCCATCAAATCAGTAGACCAGTGGCATTATATGACTGTACAGAATGCTATTGGGTTAATAAACGCCATTATTCTTTGGTTTGTCTAACAAAACGTTTGAGGTAGCAAATAATCTGTGCTTCCTCTAGGGCCTGTGAGTATAACTTAATTGGGCAGCGGTTTGTTATGCACACTGTTGAAGTAGCCTATGCCGAGACACCTTTGGACAAGGTTTTATCACCCTCACCTTAATAAGGAATATGTCTAGTTAGGATTTACCTTTCTGGACAATCCCACTGTCATCCTTCCTTGCAGTCATCATCCTTCCTTAACGTCCATGAGATGCCTTACCACCCTTCCAAGTACTGGTTGCCCAGATTATGGTTTCACTTGCCTTAAGTGAACGAGCACTCAATCTTGTCTTACACAAGGAGGAAAATTTGTTCAGGCCCATTAAGAAGCCGTGCTGCAAAAGCTATTGGATTCATCGACACAATGATTGAATATTCGCTGGCCAATGCACCACTGCAAAAAGAACTGTCTGCAGGTGAATCAATCAATATACTTCTCATTCTTGAGAACTTATGCTAATGTCTTTCGGTACTTAACATATGCCTTGACCAAATTAACAGATGAGGTGGGAAACACT